>JAUKWC010095599.1:0-26958 GCA_032356245.1 Endocladia muricata
AGTCATGCGTCTTAATTCATGGCTGTCTTTTACTTCAGCTGGTCTTTATCAGTTAGGTAATTATCAGTACGAACTGCTGACAGTCCCTTAGGTCTGAACGCTGATACTTGGCGAGCCAGTGCGCCCTGAAGCCCCCATATATTCCCAAGCATTCTACTGACAAACAGGTCGCATACCACTAGAATTCTGTAATTCTAGAAACTACTACTTGCAAACACCCGAGATTTTCTTTATGGTATAAGTACCTGACTCTACAGTCCTGGAGAGATTAAAGGCATCGGACATCGGGGGACAACCCGGCTGTGCAAAGTACCTTCTGTAGAGCACTCCCAAAATTTGGCACAGATCTGATTGACCAGTCTCTAGCCAGTTATTCCGTGTGTTTAGACTCGTGCTTTAGCGGCATTTGCATTCTGTTACTATGTTTATCCCTTGAATATCGATCAGAGTACATTGTTATTGTGGATACGCATCAGTCTCACTGATGTAGAGCAATATCAGAGCATTAAAATAGATGCCTGCAATCGTCCCCCACATCGTCGAAATCATGTCCATTACTACCTGCGGCAACCAGAGGATCGAGTATTCACAAAGATTTGAAAGTTATTCTCCGTTTGTGGTTACTGAACTTTACAGTGATGCTCGATAATTCCATGTCGCGACATCTCGTAAAGTGAGCAACAGTAAGTAGTGAGGGCGTCCGAAAGTTCTGGTACCAGGAATGGTATCCGACGTTCTAAAAGGTTCCTGTTGGTAAGACCGGCCACGATTTCGTTGTAAGTATAGATTCTAATAGCCGGGTTATATAAGGGCCTACAGCTGCCAAAATGACCGTTCGCATCGCACTGGACGAATCGGTCAAATTTGGTCCCAAATTCCGTCCTGTTCGCAGTATGTGCCCCTGTACGCAGTTTACACTGCTGCTCTCAATCCGTCTTCTGACCGCGTGAGAGACGGACCATAGCCTCATTTCTTGACGAGACGTATTCAGTACGTGCGCTTACTTTATTTGTCTTACAAATTGCTGCAATCATTGCACCCTCTCAGTGCTCCATCACTCAAACAGTATTACACTTAAATAATTACGGTCGGAACACGGCAAGTTGTCTCCAGGAGGCACACAGTGCCTATGTTGAGGCTGAATAGCTCCTCGTCCAGTGAGAAAAACCTCTCCCTAAAGAAAGGAGCTTTGACGTTGCTTCCAAAATCCACTCCGACAAAGTCTATAGATCCTTGTAACGAATGGCATTCATCGCACACTCCAATTCGATTTCCTTGGGTTACCGGCTCGAATGCAGGGGTTTTCCCGGTGATACTTGCCTGCACACCAACCGTTGCCCCAATGTCGGCGGCAGCGTCTGGAATGATAGGTAGGGTTGCCTCGGCCACGAGCATTGGACGGATGCCGACAAGACCCGAGATTCCTGCCTCTGCACTGACCGTCCCGGAGGCCAAGGCTTGTCCCGACGCAGAAAAGCCTCGTCCAGTAGGGCTCGTCACTTCGGCACCTCTCAGAGATATCTCAAATTTGTGACCCAGGGAGTAAGAACCCTTAACGGTAAGCCCTAGTGAAGCGGACAGTGCAAGTTTCGCTTCATAGTTGAGCCGAACGAAAAGCCCAAGGCGCACGGTACCCACAAATCGAATCCTTTGGGAAAAGCTGAGTTGAGGAATAGGAATGTTCAACAATTCTCTGGAGAGGCTTGCATCAAAGCTTCGTACGGTTCGGACAGTGACTTCTGCGTCCGCGTCCATTCGGGTCAACCATGTCGCTCTGAGACGACTCCGACTAAAGTCAAAATCACAGACGCCAGCAGAAATTGAAAATCTATACTCCAGAATAGTTTGAGTCGACTGTCCGATCGTAACTGATCCAGACCTTCCAAAATCGTTCACCCCGAGTACTCCTGTACGGGTCGTGACATTGAGATTGGTGCCATATACTTCACCAACTGTTCTTCCGGTTTCGAGCAAGCGTACTGACGACGGCCCGACATCACCGACGTGAATCATCACCTCAGGAACCACCTTTTCTCCGGCGACAAATTTTGTCTTCAGTGTGATGCGCCCGTTTTTCCGAATCTGGACAGAGAGAATTTCGCGGAAAATAACCTCGTCCTGTTTTCGGCCTGCAATCATGCGCGGCGGAGACGGACATCCAACAGAAGCGTAGTCAACATCGGCAAAAGATAGAACCACTCCTTCCTTGAAATCATCAGAGTCGAGGTTTCCGGACAGAGTGATGTATTTAGGATTGCAGAACTGCACTCTGACGTCATCGCAGTTTTTCGGACACAGATCTTCCCATGCCACCGTTGGCATCTTGACATCAGCCTCGCACCAGTAGGGCTGGGCACCCTCAGATGTCTCCAAATGCCCTCCAAACTGAATAGGGCCCTCCATGATGTGACTTGAGGTGGCATACTGAACGGCAAAGAGGAATAGTATCCAAACTGTGTGCTGAAACATGGCGGGTTTACCAAGGGTGAAAACAGGATGAGATATCGTTACAGTTCCTTCCTTGCAAAGGATGCGGGCGATACGCTCCGAGTTCGTGAATGCAACCAAGTTTGAACGAGATGATGTTGTGCAGAGTAGTGAAGACTTCTATCAGTTCATCCGTAGGTTCCTTTCGCTATTCTTATAGTCAGAAAGACAAGTAGGTTGGAGCATTGTCGGAGCGTAGAGTGTTGGTGATCCCATCGTTTTCTGCCAAAAATAACAAGCAAAGCAGGACTACTGCAAAATCGAATACTCTATGTGCTGTTAGTCGTGCATTCGTGCATGGGCTATATTTGTGACTTGTCGTGAGAGACCCGACTAGCGATATCACTTCAGACAATTAGCCTTCTACAATACAGTTACGCTACGCGACCAGACTTGTCATAAAACTGCCAAAACCATGAGGGATGTTTTGTTTTGTTGAGGCTTAAAGTAAACGGAGAGAAACTCACCACGACGCTATCGGCAATGAATAGCGACCTCCACGGAGGGCAAAAAGGATCTTCGAAACATGGACGTGAAGGATAGCGGCTTCAATTTGACATTCATTTTCGCAGCAGACGTAGTGACTTTGGAACGGAGGTCTGTTGTTGTATTCAAAGCACGTGCGACATATTAAACGAACTCATGGAGTTTATCTGCAGAGAGAAAGTCGCGATGTTTTCGTAGCAACCACCGACAGGGCCAGTTCTTGTACTGGCGACATGTGAGACGACAAGCGCAATGAATAACGCAAACTGTAGCGGATTTATAGATCCATGCACCCCTCTCGTGGACTATGAGGTACTTGCAAGCCTGCAATTCATCATCGAAAGAACCATCTAGTACAGTATCAGCAGCTCATATAAGGCGGCTACGATAGCCACTTCCTTTCTAAATGTACCAGCTGTAGATCACCAACGAGGGCAAAACAAAAAAGTGCAAAAGGTACTCATAAATCTACGTATGAGGTATGTCTGCGCAAGGACAATACAATATGTGCATACGTGTACGCGTAATTCTTGGACTTTTCAAATCAAGAGTGTAAGATCAGGCCGCTGGGAGCTCACAGGCCGCACGATACAGACTCCTGTAGTTTCGCAAAAATCCTAGAACTTTAAAACCCTGCTCTACCCGAGAGGAGGTTTTAAGATAAAATCTTAACCCGCCTCTTACCCGCCTCATACAGTACGAGGCGGGTGGTACATTACACCAAGTACTGTACGTATTCCCTCCATGTCATGCAATTAATCATGCCAGTTTACTTCCATACAGCAGCTGCGGTGTGACACAAGCTACTGTATGTCGCAGTCGCACGACCCGTAATGATATTGCCTTCTCATCAGAATCTGCACATCACAAATACGACTGTGCGTCGTACCTTGTATGGGATGCTGGACCGGGCTGTAATCAGATTATGAAGTTTCGTACTCTCTCTGCAAAAACTGAGGCATGAAAAGCCACCGGTCGTATCCGTGGCCTCACATAACCTCATCTTAAAACCTACAACTAGTCACGCACAGCATTTCGTGACTTCGTGTTTTTTGAGCTGTAGTCAAAAGTATGAGCGAGCGTGTATTTTGTCTTTCAGTCATATTGCGTCTCATCGACGATGTGCTGTCTATACTCGAAACGATATTATCAAATATGCTTCCCTGTAGGGGCTGGTGGTCTTGATGGATAGGAATGTGTGCGCGGCGCTTCGGAAGTACTACAGTGTGTGTAAACAAAGTGTGCCATCCATGCGAAATGAATAAACCGTAATAAAAACTTGGCACACTTATAAATAATAGCATCTGCAAGGTAATGCGTTTCGTGAAACGTTAACCTACCTAACCCTAGACGTTCCGTAACGTAGCACAGTTTCAAAAGCCACGGAGGATCATCCGTGGCTTATCGAGACTCAACCTTTGCAAGGCAGAACAACAAGAATTATTATGGGAACAGCCGATCGTGGCTACGAGATTGTAGATGTCACTTCACCACGGCTACCTCCAACTTTGTATATCCCGTTTCGTCACTCATCATCTTCCGACGTGGTCAATCTGTAAAATGTTCCCCATATACAGTTATGCACAGGAGCCCTGATTCGGCGAAAGAGCAGCCAGTCAAGTTTCGATCATCCACTACAACCCCAACATTGGGTACTGCACTGGCTTGAGAGAACGTCATTCGTCATGATTACTATATATTGGCTATAATTCGAAGTTCCAATTTGAACAACAGACCGAAAAGTACTGAGCACTTGTCATGGATGTATACGGTGTCCTTGCGGTAAAGACACTTCTGGAAATATGCGTTCCATTGTTCTGGTTACTCTGAAGTCAAAATGCAGAAGAAGTGAGGCAGTGGTGGTTGGACAGGACTCAGAATGATCCCGAGGGACTACCACCAGCCCCCTTGATGATGGGATAGGTGGACTAGCGCGATTCCGGAAGCACCGATACCATTATGTGAAGTACAAGTAATTTTTAACGTTTAGAATAGATACTGGATGTCTTTGACAATATTTCTTCTACTGAGAAGGTCGGCCGGGACTTGAAACAGGGTCGGGAGGATGATTCTAACATTGAAAATGTTTGGAAATAGACCTCGATATAACAGAAAACAACTCCAATCACGTTCTCATCTCCTGCCTGCAGGAAGTTGCTCAAGCACAACTTTCTTCGCATCCTGAAATTTCGAAATGAATAGAAGCAGCTTCATTGTTAATCACTGCAATGCCTCCACCCCCCTGATTCAACGTAGCCGTTTATTCCAGCCATATAATCTGATCTATTGCATCAAAATCGACATCGTACTAACATGAGACATACATACTGTTTTGTAGATATGAACTTCATAGGTCACGGCAACTTCTTTGAATTGAACTTAAGCCTCAAGTCAAACTCGGAATGAGAGTTTGACACCAATAACTTTTATTTCCTAATTCTTTCAAGTGAGGTCAACATTTAACTCTACTTTTGTTCAAGTGGGAATGAGCAGAAAGATTTTGCCGACGAATCCGCGATACCAGGCAGTTCCGAGTAATGCTGCTCCAATGCATACCGCAACTGCACTTAGTTCGGATTGTAGTTCATGAAGCCGTTTCACGTCCTGGAAGCCATTTCTTATTACCAGCTTCATATTGACCCGAAGATCTGGTCAATAGAATGACAGATGTGATCTGTTTTTACCATTGCCGCCATGAATCGCGAAGTCCCCCGTCTATTCGCCTGAAGGCAGCACAGCAGTGCTTACTCGATCCGTCATCCTACTGTGCTCCTTTCGACCTCACCAACTTGGTATGGTATGCACTGGCCTGAACTTTCAGGTCCAACACAACCGCAGCCATCCGAAGTGTCGTCATTGGAATGGTCCTCGACGTCCTCAAACTTACTGCTTAGTCCTCAGGTTCGCCATGATATGGCGGTGTTGGGAGGCCCAAGAAGTCGACACCGAAAACCTCGGGAAACCCCATTTGGTGCAGACCCTTTCGCTTCACTATACAGTGGTATTGACCTGGCATAGACAATAACACGATGGAAAGCGCAAACATTTCTCCTACTGCCGCAGCCGAACCCTCGCTTAATCCCGCTGAGTTGGATGGAAACGTTTTCAGAGAATTTTTCTCAAGACTTTCTCCGATAAGCTACCCGTCTTTCTGGAATTCACTCCGGCCGATCTTGTCAAATTGAAAGTTTTGCGCCAGGGGCTTGACACAGTTGCTAGACTGGCCAAGTCTGAGCAGAACGTCGTCAATCTGATGATCTAACGGGAAGGGTTTTCGCGAGCACGTATTGGGATTACCAATATCGCTGATTCAAGGGCTTGGCGAGTCTGTTCGAAACAAGTCTCAAGATTTTCAAAGTTTCAAATTACTGCACGTGTAGAGAACCACAAACTACGTGCAGCACACTAGACGTGAAAACTAACGCTGGCAACTACATCAACGCGATAATCACTCCGTATAATCGACGTTCTAAAGCTAGTCACTACAGCGAAGTTTGCTCGCATGACTTTTGGGGCAGATATAGTGAGTGATGGAGATGGTGCTGTTGACCAGAATCGGTCTGCGTCAGAGCATACTAAATTTATCAGCGTCGAAAGAAAGATAAGTGGTCGACTGTAATCCCATAAGTGTTGAAGTAGTCAGCACCTTTTGCGATTGATGGGCATTGAATGATAAGCATACTCAAAACATACCTATAAGTCTCTTTTACAGCACGTTGGTCCAATAATCAAACCAGTGAGGAGCACCTGGCATCACTATCCATGTTGATTTTGTCGATACAACACACCTGTTGTGTAGTCCTAGTACTTTGTAGAAATATACCGTAGAAATACACCTGTGTTTCGACCCTAACAACGAGCACACGAGAGCTCGTGTCCTTCCAGGGAATGGCGAGTCGAAGACGACTGTAACAGCAGTCTCGGCAGGGGGGACTGCGCAAGCTTGGTGAAGACCAAACAGTGCTTTACTGATTACAATCAAAATGTCGTGTATATACTTTTTCTCAAAGTAGTCTGAAGTTGTACCAGACCTACTGTCCAATATATATATACATACCTCTACGTGAACTAATCTATAGGTTGGGTTACGAATGCATACTTCCGATAATGCTGATAGGCATCCATCCAGCATGCACTGTAGTCATATATCTAATGGTTTGCATTGAATCGTTCCTTAATTATTTCAATAACAACTTTTCCTCTCGAGCTGCACTTCATTCTTATCATTCCTTCTCTTCCAAGTTATATCAGTTTTATTGTGCATGATGTTTATCAGCCGTGCAATTCACAGATTAGTACCTTTGCCTCATGTAAAAGAAACACAGGTCTGTTTGTTCATCATAACCGTATGTATGAGTGAGTTACTATAATGGGAGACCCCAGAATACATAGAACTTATTTTAGCTCTAATCTTCGATATGTAAAGCGAGTGATCACTTATACGTAAAGCTCTTCTTGTATCTAAAGTTTAGATTCGAATACAAATCGATTAAATAAGTAGTCTCGAACTTGATTGGGAAAACCGTCTTTTCTTTAAATGCAGGGTAGGAACCATCAAAAGGTTTTTACTTAAAAGTTCCACATTCAAGAAGAGGTAAGAGCAAAACCAAACTCCATTGGTACCAGTTACTGAACAGTACTACTTTTACCGACTGTGACAGTAGTACTACCATGTTCAGTACTTATATGCAAAATGGATTGTTCGTGTTATTACATGTAAAAACATGGTAGCCTGACGTAGAGGAA
Source organism: Endocladia muricata (assembly GCA_032356245.1). Classification (NCBI taxonomy): domain Eukaryota; phylum Rhodophyta; class Florideophyceae; order Gigartinales; family Endocladiaceae; genus Endocladia; species Endocladia muricata. The sequence goes on from JAUKWC010095599.1 coordinate 7,720, forward strand.
AGCATGCTGAACAGCAAACTATGTTTTAAGGCCCATTTACACCCAATAGTACATGATCTTTAAACGACAGCTGAAGCGAAGCGGCTTGAGAGGTGGCACGTCTGAATAATAGTAGTATTTGTTACCAACTCCGTACATAGAACATTGTAGTTCTATCTCTACCCCCCTGTGTGTACCTACAACCCACTAGCTACTTTCCTCTCGACTGCTCCGACTTGACTTGCGTACAAAACGCACATAACTTGCGGGCGAGGCTAAAGATATTGTGCCCTCTGTAGCACGAAGCGGATACCATTCTGAGATGTGAGATTGGCGACAGGGACCCATGGATACAAATTTGATAAGCGAGGCACACAGAAGAGCCTATCGAGCCGCAGGTCGCAGCTCGATGCGGTCATACTCTTAACCTGCCTTCAGCTAAATGGAAGATGATCGTAGGGATAAATGGGTTCACGAATCCCCGAGACCTTTGTTCGAGATTACTTGCAGAATACCATACGTCTCGGCTCATCCGAGAGATTGTAGTGTCGCACGAGTAGAGGATGATAACGGCCTGCACATATACGAGTGCGGTACCTCGGGTTGAGAAGGCGGACGTGGTTAACAAGGGCTGCCGCAATAGATGTCGAACCGCAGTTCGTGGGTAGAGAGGTACGTGAATAGCGAAATGAGGCGGAGAATGGTCGGGATGGAGGAGGAGAGAATAGTGGTAAAGCATGGAACTGCATTATACTTTCCTCGAGTTTTCGTGACCACTCTTCACTGTCCTTCTTGCATTTCGACGGTTTACAATTTGCTTATTCTCATACGCCTGCAGTGTAAGAGAAAGATATACTTTCAAGATCGTGATTTAAAAAGGCACGGTAATTGGTCCAAGCATCCTCGCGACCCATCAGAAAACTTTGAAGCATACCAACGAAGCAAACAGATCCTTCCCAGATTTTTTAAATTCTGCTCGACACTCAGCAACAATGTTCCTTCACAGATGATATAGTTTTATTTGCAGCTATAAATATGCAGAGCAAAGTTATACAAGGCTGGTGGATAATAGATCTGAAAACCAAGGCACCAACGTTACTCACAACAAAATTAAATGAAGTTGACAGATTGTTTATTTCTTCCATCATGAGACTTACCTTGCAAAATGGTGATACCCTATTGTGGAAAATGAACGTTGTTTTCGGGAAATGAACGCCTTAAAAGAGTCCTTTCTGAGCCTTATATTGTGAGGTCGATAGACTGCAATTACGGATCAGCAGATGAAGGATTCGGGAAGTAATAGGGTTTTAAATAAGGAGAGGTGAGGCAGTTGGGGATGGCACAACGGAAGTACTTGTGAATTGCTTAACACAAACCATAAGTATGCAGTAGAAAATTTTCTACTGCTATCAGCCTGCAAAGCGGTTTCGTTTATGTGATATTAAGAGTCGGTGTAATGCTCTACAACATTTGTCCGAACTTGACGGACCTTTTCAAACGTGAGGAACAAAACGTTTTCTGTACCTATGCTCTTTTTTTCTTTGTGCTCGTTTCACTCAACAAAAAAGTAATTCAAGAAAATGAGGGGCAAGGGATATCTGCTACACTCGTGCCCCTCCTTCCAACTGGTGGTGCACGCAAGCTTGCAAATTGCCTCAAAAATGAAATCTTTGATGTAGTTCGAATAGCATATGGCTGATATCTGCTACGTACAGCTGTAGGACTGATGGTACATCCCGGCTCTTAAACTGCTACCCCGCAGTGACGGTCTGCCGGCACAGCAAATACATCGTTGTGTGATACGAGTAGCCACGTAATCCTCTGCAACGCAGGATCAAGGTCAGTTTGGGAAGCGAGCTGATCGTATATCTGCGCGGGAAGCGTACGCGCTTAGGTACTGGATAGGCGTGGATAGTGAAGTAATTATACTGTAGCCGCGTGAGTGCCTCGGCTTAACTCTGACGTGGTCCACTGGACTATCACTTAATTTTACTTTTACCTTTGTTAAAACCAGACATTATGTCTAGTTCGGGATAGGAAACAATAATCATCGGTGCGCGCAAAGTAGTATGGTTGCTTGGGCACGTACCACAAGAAACCATGAGCGTGCTACGTACATGTAAAGCTCTTCATTGCAAGGACTTTCGCTGTAGATGAGGGGGTCCTCATGGGGCTAGGGTGCCCGTACTTTTACCAGCGCGTGCGGAGCGAGTACAGCGAGTACAGCGAAACAAGCACTGCCAAGAAGCGAGCGTTGGCATATTAGCGATAAGAAGCGAGTCTTTCTCTTCGTTGCTGCAGAAAGACGCATCAAAAATCTATGTTCTCTCTGTACGTGCTCAGTCCTACGGCTAGCGTGAGAAGTTTTGTCATTACAGCCTCTGTTCGGCCTCACTCTGTCGAAATCGCAATAGTCCCGTTTGAAGGAGACCCACAAGTATTTTAGTGGCTACCTTCTATTCGGAATTTAGATATTCAATGCGAAGTCAATCTATACGTCATGAGAAAGTAGCAACGTATTCTTCTTCCAATATTATGTATATTACGTCGTCATCGCGTAATTCATGGATGGTGCGCTTAAAGGATGCCTCTCACGTTCGTGCCATATCACCGGCACGCGCAAATACGTCGTATATCTGCAAGTAGAAATGAGGTCCTTTACTCTCCTAGAATTAGGTATTCACTAGTATTGAGGTATTGTTTTCGCTTTTGCTGTGCCTCAAAACTCATTCAGATACGCATTTGTGCTCAAAGACGTACGACGCAGTAATTTCCTTTTTCAGGGCAAGCTTTCATTGGCCAAAAACTTCTGAACATTGAACAGTGGTCTTTTCCCACAGCATATGTGTGAACTGACTATGACACAGATCGGGAATAAAACGGTAGATCGAATTACTACGCGGTAAACACTACCCAGTAAGCTATGCTCGCCGATAAGGACATGTGAAGACATGTGCGGAGTTCATTTTATGGCCATGTGTAAGAACATTCCGCGACAAATCACGTTCATCGCACGTCTGCTCCAAGATCGTGGAGGCAAAGGAGGAGGCGAAATATCTGGGACGCAACTGTTGAAAATCCGCGATGCAATACGCGAGTCTGAGAGGTCCTGAATTCCGTTGATCATACTCTAACCACTTTCTCTGTAGCTACGAAGTGTTTGCAAGTCATCTGGCTTCATCTGAGATGGAATTCTTTTGTATGAAGTTTGAAGTTCGAGCTGATATACTGTTGCAAAAAATAGAGACTTTACACAAACAGAATTCTGCTGGAATTTTGCCAGAGTTCTGCATACGTACGATAGCTATACAATGATACAGAATTCTGCAGCTATCTTGTGAGCAAAGTGGCTAATAAGTGCTTAGTTACTCTATGTCCGTGAGAAATAGAAGCGCCGTGGTGCGGGCCAGCTGTCTACATTTTCGTCCCTAGTCGCTTGTATGTATTCCTAGTAGCACCTATACAGTGATCTATTTACTTCCATCTTGTCATTGTCATTCTAGCGAATTACATTTGCAGAAAAAGACGGTCGTACCTGAAGCGGTCACACTTGTACTCATTTCAATGCCACTTTTCTGAATGCGTAATATGGAATGCAAAATTCTGCAGGTGGGTTTCTGAAAAGGAAACCCTACATTTTCGTAACATCCAAGCTATGAGCTATCTAGTTTGTGTGACGAGGCACTACCTACTGTACTGTACTTCTATCTACCCTTTCTCTCCTTTGACACCCATGTTCGCCACATAATCACAGGATCGGTTCCTCGGAGGATTATTCTAAGCTCTGTGGCAAACCTAAGTTGCTTCATCGAGTATATTGTAGCCTACGAATAAATGCAATTCACTCCTCAGTCCTCAAGTCATATCGACGCACGTCCAGAGCAGTCAAGACGAAGGTGCGATTCATGACTACTATGTTCTTAAGAAAAATGTCTCTTTTGGGGGGCGTTTTAAGGCATGTGACACACTCTCTATCTCTAGCGATGGGAAACTCACCTCATCACGGCAATTGAGGAACTCCTTTCATAGATACTTTCGAGATCTGTGGCCCCTGCTCCAGGCACTTATGTTCAATTTAATACCCTGGGCCTCCCTTATAGTTCCTACGATACTTCCCTTTCTCGGCATGCTACACGCCGTAACTCGGAGCATCTGCAGTACCAGAGTACTAAAAAAAAAGAGCATCGTTATCATTCTTGTGCCACATTCGGTTGCCGATAGAAGAAAAGCACTGCAGCTGTTTTAGACTGTCTGGATCCAGCACATCTGAGAAACGTTCCCAACGTAGTAACGAAAAGAGTTTTCCTTTGAGTTAGAAAAGATTTTATACAATGGAAAAACCGGATTCGCGTTGTTTCAGTGTATGTAATTTCTACCTTCATGGCTATCCCGTAGCCTGGAAGTTACTGTAGCCCTACTAGTCCAGACCAAAATAAAAGAAGAGCCCCTAGAATAGGACGCTCACTGCCATACTCGTTTTGTCAAAGATGCAAACCAAGATGAACAATTTCCATTTGCGTACCTTTCTCTACAACAAAATTACAATGAGACTTGACTGGAGCAAACGCGAAACAAAAGTCACCTCCTGAGAAGAAAGAAATGTCGACTAGTGTCTATTGGACATCTGGCCTCATATGAGGTCAAATTGCCTCATGCGAGACCAGATTTCGCGGAGATATTAATGCATCAAGGAGACGTCCACTTCCGCTATTCTTTATATCTACTTGAAGGTCTTTGATTTATCTATTCTGGCAGATTGAGCTGTAGATAAACTCAGCGACCTTTTGCGCAGTCAGAGTTTTAGTGCAACGGAGATGCCTACCCCTTGTTTTGATGTCATAGAGTGGGGTGAGATTAATTACACGTTCAACAACAAGTACATTCACCATACGTATTATATATTTTACATACTTTTTCGGTGGTCAGTTGGCCTCATATGAGGCCAGAGTTGACATCATGTGAGGCAAAACTCAATGTCCAATAGACACTAGTGCAAATTAGTTGGTCTGAAAGTGCCGTGACAGAAGATTTTTTATAGACCTGCCAATCTGTCCCTATTGGACCATTTTATGGGGTTTGCTTGGAGGGGATCTATAATAATTAGGAATGGCTGTCAGAAATGGAATTTGTACTGCTTGAGGACACAACTCAGCCTATGTGAATCTAGCATCCTCGAAGCTTTCTTAAATACTTGTTTTGCCCGGTCACTGTAAAAAGTGTCTCCGCAACAATACATGCATTTAAAACCCTCCATGCTCGATGCTCATGATACTGACGAGGGACTTCACAAGTCTGATGATGAAAGTTAACATAGATTAGTCAGAAAACTGAATCTGAACTGTAGCAAACCTGAATTCTGAACATCTCAATTACATACCCACCTTCCTATACTGCAAATATGTCGAGCATGACGAGGATCGAACATGAGTTATCCCAAACTAGTAATGATATGCAACGTGTCGGTTTTCGCACATGATCCGTTTTCCGACATATACTGTACTTGGTACAATACTACAAAATCCTTTTTAGATACAAAACATACCAATATTGGATCATTCATCTGCATAAAGCTGAGCGGATCCGACGCCACTTGGAACTGCTTTCATAAGTTATGCAGAGACTTAGGAAGACTTGAGACACCAATAAAAACAGTGGTGTTTCATGCTGAGTCGTCACTCTTCGCCTGCAGAGAGTGCACAATATTTCTCGCAACACAAAACTCGGAGGTGTCTTCAAAAGTCCAGGTAATAGAGATTGGTCACCTTTCTAGGAGGTATACAGTCACATGGCTGCAGCGTAGGCCGTAAACAACCAATACAGAATCCAATCCAGGTAGTGACATGTTCTTAACATACAACACAGTCTACGATGCCTACAGGTATAGCAATTTTCATGAGGATTGAAAACTTTGGGGTCGCATGCCCCTTCTGACATGTTCAGAGTTTGTCGAGCGAGTTTGAACGTACTTCAGTTTCTTTCTGGTCATCTCCTGAGCAAGGACTGAGTTCTATTCCCTTGCCCTGCGCTAGATCCCTCTGCGACCTGATCCGTAACCTCGAAATCAGTTCTGAGAAAGTCGGGTGAACCTCCGCTTCTTGACATCGCACGTTTCAATTGCCATCTGTTTCATGGTTTCCCGTGGGTGCCATCTCGGTCAGTGAAGGTGAGCAAGGAGCTATATGAGAATGCCTAGTTGATCGTCTGCAGGATATTTGAGCCTCGTAGAACGACCGTTTAAGTCTGTCGTATGTACGGCAGGTAGTCACGGTCACACTGACCAGATTCGAACGCTTCCTAACTTTATGATACAACTATAAGTCATCTTAGTTTATAGAACAGTATGAGTATAATGTTGTGGGATTATACGAAGCATTCGTGGCGATTTGATTCGAGATTTTTATGAAAAGTTTTCCATTACGTCGATCAGTGCCCTCAAACGTGCTCAAAACTACAAAAACACCTCACAGACCTGTATGGCATTATGGATCAAAGACGTGAATTCAGCCATCTTCACATTGAGTTTTAACCAAAGTTGTTACCTCGACACAATTCCGAGTATTATTAGTCGTGATCACAGCACTGCAAAATCGTTCAAAGTACTTTGAAATGACCACGGTGTATGAACTGAGTCGTTGCAAATAGCAGGACGGGAACGGACCGGCTTTCCAAGAACAGACTTACCCCAAACAGTACTAGAGTGACATGTAGTACAGTCTCCGTACTGCTTCTGAAGCTACGACTCCCGACCTTGTCCAACATGTGATGAGCAAGCGTATCACACTCTCACTCTTACGATGTCGTACCATCCCCATGACACACACTACGAGCAAGCGAAGTGACCCCTGATGGCTGTACAAGCTTTAGTTCCTCGCATCTCACTGCGGATCGGTAGCAATGAACATCGAGTGTGAACAGAAGGCATCAAGAAACTAATCGCTCAGTTTGAACACGACACGTTTGGGCATTTTCCAGGGTGACAATCATAGCTCGCTGTACACATGACGAGCACTCTTGAGACTGTGACGTTGGTTGCTTGTTGCGGCGATCGGCACTTGGGTCGGGTGACTGATTGCAGGTTTGTGACTACAAAATTTCGAGGAATCTTCCGTCTTCATGCAAGCTGTCTGTCAAACTTGAAATCATAGAGCGGAAGAAAAGGCTATGCTATTTAGGGATGGATGTAGCAGTACAACTACAGGTTCCGTGATCAAGACATGCATGGATTTCCCAACATGCACTGTATAGACGACAGAGAAGGATTGTGAACGGCTTTATTGGTGCTGTATGCTGCACGTAGCATTATGGAGGATTTGTATGATTGTGGATCAACATGTCACTGGCCCGTTTCAAGTTATGCATTACATACTGTAGGATCATTTTATGGAGTGCGGAACGCGGCGGCGTTGAGCAGTCATCGGGCTGCACTCCTTCCGCATGAAACCTTCCTGCAAAACTGACTGCGAGAGAACAACAGATGAGAACTTGCGCCCCAGTACTTGTCATGTTGAAGCACACACACGTGTATCTATAGTCACGAGCTAGAACGAACGGTCCAGAAAAGCTGTGCTCATAACGCTAAACTCGTCGCAACAAATGCAGCAGCAACAAAAATCCTCGAAGAAAACAAGGAAGTTTGCCGCGTAGAATTTTCTCCTGTTTGGAGAGTGCCAAGACGGTTCATTTTCGCGCTGCTGGTGCAGGTTGTTCTTCTGTAGAACATACATCATACATGTACATGTATCACCCAATACAGTACAATACATCGAATTAGGCCCCCTCCATCGAGCTGTTTCATACAGTACTGTACACCACGGAATCAGTGTACACAAAGACTGCGGACTGTAGTGCTGGTGGTTTTCTATGTCTCAGCGTGCCGTCGAGCTGATGCGGCTTTCCAACACTGGTCGCATCACGACACGTGTCAAAGTGTTCATTTCGGGTTAACAAACACACGAATGTAATGGCGATGCCTTCCAAACCGTTTCTCTTCATGACAGACAGTACACCAGTACAGTACAGTAACCCTCGTACACGGCAGGAGTACACGTTGACCACTGCCTTCCTCCTGTGGATTGCAAATATGCGTTTGGGTTTTGCGTTCTTTCAGTGTTCCCCGGAGTGCTCGCTTGCTCATCGTTCGGTGCGCCACTGTCCAAAGTTTGCGGTCTAGTTTCTTCGGTTGGGATCTCGGAAGAGGGTCGGCGAAGAGTCATGTGGAGCTCGGTGGGCGCCATGTGAGAGTCTATGTCAAGTCATGCACGCTGATGGGCAGCCCATACCAGAATCACTCGTCAGGAGCATGAGCTTCCTCGCAACGTCTGGCGCATGCAGCAAGCGTCCTTACGCACACCAGCATATCCTGCGACACCCCCTTGTTCTCCTTGTATACATATATGCATGCGTTTCTGTCATGAGATTTCATCCGTATGCCCGATGTTGTAGCCTCGAGGTTCCGTAGCTGAGCTTCATCTGCAACTCAGGCCTTGTTCACCTCGTTCTGGCTGCCCTCCCGGCGATCTACATGCCGGTCTACGTCTTCTTCCAAGGTGACGATGGGGACGGTGAGGAGCTGTGGATGGATATCCTTCAGTGTATTTGCGCATTGGTTTATCACAAGAAAACGGTGTGTGGCTGGTGGCAACGGATTGGCTCTCGGGAATGGAGCGTAATGGTATTGGGCCACCTCGAGATGAAAAACCGTTTATCTGGCGAAAGGTCGGTGCGTTGACGAGGCTCAGGGTGAGGAGAAGAACTGGAAAGCACATAGGAATAGTAGCATCCATTTAACTCGCAAGGCTCGCGTTTTGCGGGTAGTGCGAAACATATGGCCCAAAAGTACTGGAGTCAAGAATGGATTTCTCACGATGCAAGCGCCCTGCCGCTTCAACTGGAGCCGCCTCTCTGCCAAAGTGTCTGCATCATTCGGCTGCGGTGCTAGAAAACGTCAGCCGCTAGCGACTTTGCGTGACGCGAGGCGTGGATACATGCGCGCAAAATAGGTTTGGGCATTGCGCTGTGGACTGCAGCAGTGCCATTCTAATACGGAAGGAAGTGGGTGGAGCTCTACCGAGTCTGCGTAGCCGCAGTGGGAGCTGTCTCTTGGAGGGCGCGACGAACTGATTTTGCGATGCGTGTGCTTACTACGGCACCTTTGAGCGCAACCTGTGAGATCAATGGTTCGCGAATACAAAACTGGTTCAAGTCCCCCACCCTACTTGCTTCTCGTCTGGCACAAGCCGAAAGTATAGCCATCAGGCGAGGTGTCGTCTAATCGGCCGTGCAGACCGTGCAACAGTGAGGCCATGCACTAATGTGTGAGATCCGGTCTAGCATACTGTATCCGCCTGCCGAAGCTTTCTCTGATGTGTGCGATGCAGGGAGCAACGGGGGGGAGAATACCAACAGCAACAAAAGTCACGGTTTTGGCCGACTGCATGGACAGCCTTTCCCCCCGTGGTCGTGGAGGAGGTGCTCTCAGATGTGTTTGACATCGAGACAAATGTCACACTACCAGCACTTTCCACCGTCCGTTTAAAGCAATTTCTGATCGCTCTGGTTCATGGTGTGGCCTACCCCACAGACGTCATTGGCGACGAGAGCAGGTCGCCAGCCGCGAGGGAGATGAACGACGGGGGAGACGAACCAGGGGTAGATGTGCTTGCCGAGCAACTGGGATGCCAGATCGGCGGTATGGGGTTTTGTGCGACGGCCAGTACGTTTTCAGATGTTCGGTAAGGACTGGGCGGTCAGCTGTGGAACAGCCGCAACTTACTACAGGGCAGCGTACACGTGGGCTATCCCGTTGCTCTGATGTCTGGTGAGCAGACTCGATCGTTTGTTTGCGAGAGATCAGAGTACAGCGTCGAAGGCTACCGTCTCAGGAAGGCTCATGCGCGAAGTGAGTTTGAGGGGCGTGAAGGAAGCGAGGCCGGTGAGGACGGAATCAGCGATGGTGAAAGGCGGGGTTGCAAGCGCATCGTCTGCGTTGGCAACCAGGAGAAATATTCGCGATGCTTGAGCACAATGAACAGAGTTTGTCCTTTTTGCGGTGTGTTACGGAAAGTGTGCTCTCGTGGTTCGCATTTTCAGTGAGCTCGCCAAGTGACGAGTCGAATTCTGAGTGGAAGCCAATTGCCTCTAGTCAAACAATTTGAATGACTTTACACGCGCATAACTGCATGACGGCCCTTCTCTGGGGACGACAACGAAAGCGACTATTGATTGCAACATTGTCCTGCAAGGCCGCACATTCCAGGAAGCGCAGAATTGTTTCTATCGGGTGCCAAGGGCGTCTGCACACGGTGACATGATTGATAGGGGTCCGGTGTTGCAATGGTTTGATGCGATAGTGTTCTGCGTCCTAGCCAGGGTATCTGTCATGGCGCATTTCTGAAACGATGCATAGCACTAGTCGCCCAGAAAGGAATGGAAAACAAGCAAAGTTGTACTGCTGCACTTTGCGTGTGTGTTGCTAAGTGGACTCGTACAGTGGATAAGTCCTGAGCTCGAGCAGTCGGTACACGGCAGTAGGATCAATACTGTGTATCCAGTTTGCGGACTGCAGAGCCTGAGGAGGGCGAGAGACCGAGCGGATCGGTTTGCTTCAAATAGCAGGACTGGCGAGACATGTTCACCGGACAAGTGTAGGGCCATGGAGAGAGGGGGCGAGAATATGTGGTCGGATCTGTGAGGGTAGGCGCTGGTGTATGGTCACGAAGGTTTCGTCAGAGGTTATGGGGGGGTGATGTATGTCTGCCATAGGGGGTGATGGATGGACACAGAACGGGTGGAAGCCGTGTGAGACGCGAATCGCCGTTCTCGAAGCCAACCATTCGAATGCTCTGGTGATTCAAAAAGGGCGCGTGTGAGTCGGAGTTAGTTGTTTCCCACTGTCAAAGCACTTCCGACACCGGTCCGAAGTACAAAGGGTTGATGCCAAGGAGCTGCAAACTGTGATTTACGAGATAGGCGGGGCAGATGTTTGCCGCGAGCAGCTTGCCGCGCTCTACTGAAACTAGAAGAAAGACCCGACTAATTGCATGACGAGGACTTGGGCTGACGGAGGCGCTCGGCAACCGCTGATACCGTGACTGGAGTTATTGCGTTGGGGGAGGTAATGGGGCATGAAGGTGAGGGTGAGAAGGTGATGACCGCAACAGTGACATGGACGAAGGTGAGTGAAAAAGAACTGTGCAGGTTTATGGGATATGGAGGGAAGGCGAACTCGACTGCAGAAGTGCTGTTTGTAATATTGGAATACCCCCTGTGACGTGGGAGATTGGCAGAGGCGGTTTGTTTACTTTGGAGGAGCGTTTTAGACGTGCGCCATGCGAAGGCGGTGCAATTACTGACAGACGTGACAGCAGAATGGAGATAGACTACTGTGCTCTAAAATTGCGTCACCTGTGTTCAAGGGCAAATATGGAGGTTGGGGTGGAGAAGGAGTAGAGTGAAGTGAATGCAGAATGTATTCCTGTACATATGGAGGATAACATTGGCAAACAAAGCCAGCAAGGAGCTTATTGCGGAATTGTCTGAGCTACTAGCTCTGACTCTGCCTGCTTCGTCCGTGATGGACTCGAAGAGATGAATCCGAAATCATATGGTGGCACTCAGCGGAGAATGAACGGCCAGAGTAAAGCCTTCTCGAGGAGTTCGTTCTTCATGAAGGGTCGCTATGTGCCATAGCAGAGATCATCGTTCTTGTGGCAACAAGGTGACCACCCCGTTGCATTCGGGCCTGTTCCGTTGGAGTGGCGGAGCGCTGGTTTTTCTGATGACGCAGCTATGCGCGAGGAATATGTGTGGGTACCATGTTTGTTGTTGTTTTGTGGTGCGACTGCACTTGTCCGGTGTAGCCCGTACAATTTCCGACATGGAACAGTGAATCAAGATTGCAATGAGTGGCGTGAAGGGGTGACACACACTTTGGTGTATCGTAGTGTTGTCGCATGAGTTATGCTTTCATGTCAGTCAAGCTGCAGACCACTGAAAGTCCAAGACCGTTCCGGTTTTCGAGTCACTGTGACGCACGACTTCGAGTGGCAACCCTGAGAATATAATTCGAATAGTGCCTGTAAATCAAACGATAAGGAGACTTCTCAACAGTGGTCACAAGTCTGTGAGCTGTACGAGTGTGACGGAGGATCGAACTCTTCGGTCGTCGGCGAAAAAAGAGTTGCGCGTTGTTTCCTTTTGCTTTTACAAACTTTGACAATCCCCAAGAGCTCCTCTTCTGCACAACTTGGCGGTGTTGCCAAGGCAAGGGGCTGACGAGATGGAGACGAATATGGGTCGGGCTGTGCAGATGCAGGAGCCTGCGATTCAGGACGGTGGCGACATAAACGCCATGTACAGCAGCCAGGAAGTGGTGCTACAGATTGGGGCGGAGGCTGTGCAGAAAGATTTGGGTCGTACTGTGCAATTGTCAGAGGCACGCGATTGACGAAAGCGACGACTAACAAGCTATACGGACCACTGCTCCAGGCTGCTGGAGAAGGCCATGCAGGAAGTGGAGTAGAAGGATTCTTGGTCCAATGATAGCATTTTCTGAGCTACTCGGTATCCGCAGTAATAGGCTGCTTCAGGAATGTCGGCTGGAGACGAACAAGGTCGGCTAGTGCGGCGCTTTGATAAGATCTTGCAGCAGATAGGTAGTGAGCGCTTCGAGTAGAGCCCGTCGTCTTTTCATAGGTCAGAGGTGAACACTGAGGAAGACAGGAGCAGGTGGCAGGGAGGGGAAGCAGCGTTAATTGCCAGTTGGGCAACGTCGAACATGGTACCCGCGCATTCTGCTGATGCTGTCCACTCGCGCTACGCTGGGTGGCATGCCATGACATCATGCCGATGGAAGAGTTGTGGTCGTGGGTAGGCACACAGGAGCTGAGAGTGGCGGCGGGGACGTTCTGGTGGATTATACTGTACGCCTAGACAAAAAGCGTTGTACAAACACCACATGCCGATGTCGCGCGAGCCATACGACATGAACCAGTACGAGTGCGAAAACGGAGCACACCCGCAATGCAGCATTCAGCGCCAGATGCACGAAATCTGAGGCTGCGAAAGGCGCTTGTGCGCGAGCAGAGAGAACGCAAATTTGCGGAAGCGAGACTCGACTAGGGCGAGGCGCTCAAACAAAATAACGTCGGGAGTCAAATCCAGCGCGACCGCAACAGCAGCACTCACTTGAACACGCACGGGACCGACAAGGATGGATGGATAGCAGGCAGCCGCCGGCACATGCACGAGTAATGCGCCTCGCGCGCAATCAGCCTGGATAGCGTAGTGGCGTTAGCATGATGAGTGGGCCGTTGCGCAGGCGCAGACCGGCCATAGCACGCGCGCGAAAGCACAAGCGCGACGGCATCACCATCACTCCCCGAAAGCACAAGGACCGCGTACTTGCAGACGACGCCGGGCTCTGCGCGCAGCGCAGGCGGCGATAGTCAGGTGGTGCCCGCGGCAGCGTCGTTCGGGTGCGCGCGTGCACGTGTGCTTTCCTGCTGTCAATACGTGAGCGCGGAACGCGGAGCACGGGGCACAGAGGCCGGCGACGGGCAAACGCGCGTGCGTGCGGCGGACGGCATGGCGGTGTGTTGCGGAGTTTCAGCGGACAGGGTGGCGCGGAAGGAGAGATGATCAGCAGTGATGGCCTCAGAAGTTTTGAAGAGGTGCTGGCACGTTGGACTCCACTTGGCCGCACCAAGCGAAAGGAGAAAGCAGCAGCACTCGTAGGGAGCTGACACTGTCAGTAGCGGCCGTTGCTTCGTTCGTCGCTCAGGCGAAAGGAGTGACAATAAGTGGCAACAGTGGGATCATGCCTGGACACTTCTGCAAATAAAATTGCAGAATGAAATTGCTGAACTCGGCAATACTTGTAATATCTGTAAGAAATTGCCAGAATTCTGCATTTCAGAAAACTGAGCTGCTACAAAAAACCCGACTGCAATTCCTTACAATAGGAAGAGGCTGTTTCGCGCGAAAAACATGTCATCCTCACACCGACCTCACCATTCCTTTCCTTCTCTAACATTAATTGGAACATCTAAAATATTTCTCGCTCCCTAACGGTGTCTCTAGTTGAGAATGACGATAGCAGCTAAAGCAAGGCACAAAACCAATCGCGCTTGTCAACCGCTGAGGATTCCTTCAGAGTGTACAAAGTGGCCGCTACTAGCACGTAGTCCGAGGCTTTTCGTGGGCACGAACGGGATTACAGCGCAGAACTGAAGTCGTTCACTCCATTTGTAGTCGCTTTTCGCGCATGAGCCCGCTCTCTACCACCCATCATGATAGCTGCATACTTGAGGTGGCTACCTCTGTAAAGGTCGTCAGGTATTACTCACAACCCTGCACAGAAGGTTCGGAGCGTTATCTAAATGTCAAATGTTTGCAATTGAGAATTCGACTGAGAATTCTGCAACGACAGCGAGAAATTTCTCAGAACCCCATCGCAAAATTTGCTGTAGGCCTAATTCCAGAAATGTTGAAGGCGGTTGTGTGAATGCCGGTTGCAATCTTTTTCTGCAGACATGGCCATTTTTGAGTGGTGCTTTTACTCAAAGTATGGCTCGAAACTACGGTGCCGTGTAAAAGGATACAGTCACAGTTATGAACCTGTGTTTTAGGGGCTCAAAATGCTCAAGTTCACGTACTCTCTGCGGTATCTACATACTCCAAAACGAGCAAAGGGGCGTCAGCTTGGATTGTCGAAGCTGCCCTGTCGCATAACAACGATCCTATAGGGCACTCTATATGATGAAGTACCGGAATAATAATGAACTTATATGCAATATGGCATATCACTTACTTCGCATCGCTTCTAACTCCAATGTTGACTCTAGTAGTAGGCTAGACCGGGATCGGTAACTATGTTAGCAAGCTCCACATCTCCATTAAGTCTGTCGTAGTGTCCCTTGGATATCTGGACTCACATCGGACCAGATTGCGTCATATCAAGCCAGCTTTCATGTCGAAGTATTAAATCGTTAGGATTTATATTAACTCATTCTTCGTGCCCAACTGGCACTCTATAGTAGTGACGGACTGGACAGGCTAGAGTAGTCTCAATTGTTCGATAGTGGAAGAAAGAGTACCACGGAATGTCCAGAAGAGTCCTAAATTTTTCAAATACATGTCCTCTAGGGTTGGTCCCCGTCTCATTGTTCGATCGCGAGTTTATACTCGTATTCGCTTCGGAACCTCTACCTCTAAGTATCGGCGGATGTATGATGCCATGTAAAAGGTCAAAAATGTGTCTGGAACCGTTAGGGATGTTAATAGGTGTAAGTTCAATAGCAGAAACGTCACTAATGTCGACGTCAGCTGGGAGGTTGTCAATGGTGTCAAAGTCATTTCACTGCGACTGGTGAGCCCTAATCCAGAAGAAAGGCTATAAAAACTACCTGAAACATGAAATCTATTTCCTCCACAGCGCTCTGAGCAATTAGGAACTCAGTCTGACAATTACAGATTGGATGTTGACATGGAACCTGCAACACTCGCGGATGGAGGAAGTCTGAAGGTCGAAAGGAACATTGGTCGAGATGCATCTGGTCCAGTTGAAGGGGTCAATGGTACAGTGTGGATCGGTGCCGAGATTATGCTGCAAATCATTGCCTTCATTTCCACGAATCCATAGAAGGCCATCGGTCCAAACGACGAAACGGTATCTAAGAGCTTCTCACCTGCCGATAGATCCTATTCGACTACTTGATGAGGGTGTTTATGTAGCGCCTTATGAACTATAAGGCTGTGTAGGCAAACAGAGAACTGGAAAATAGGAATTTCGCGACACCAACCAAAGGTGAAAGTCTTCTTCTTCGTGGTTCTCGTCGTGATGACAAGATGCAGGCTCAGAAATCATCGCATACGGAGAGGTGCGATCGCAATCAACAAGCAATCACAGTTTACTCGTGTCGGTAATATTATGCGTCGCGATCATCGTATGGAACCCCGGACCTGCATTAAATCTGCCAGATCAGACAGCAGCGTTGGGCCTACAGATCCTGGACCAAACGTGGTGAAAGGGTCCCTTAGTACAATTGCTGGTCACCGCGCAACAAGAGCGCAGCCATCTCACCGCATATACGCCAATGGGATTATGTCGTGGTGCTACGGGCTACGGCCGAAGCGGATTTGTAGCGGTATTTCAGACTATACGTCACGCAACTAGGAGCTTGAAAACGTATGCGATATCAGAACAGCTTTTTACGGGGCCAATGACATCATGATTTATCTAGAGCTGACGCTACCAGTCGACGGTAGTGTCCACCAATACTTCCAGAGTAGCTATACGCGTGGCATGCTCGTGCCAGCCTGACTGGTCCAACTGTATTTTGAAACGGGCAGAGTCACCTGTGCTGAACCGTAATTTGCATTATTTCGGACTGGAGAAATGTTTCTCAGTAACAGTCTGAAGTTAACGGGTGTTGCCAGGATAGCTGGAAAAGGACAAACCATTGGTTGCTTTTCAGCAACAGAAAGAGCTGACAAACGGTCCCACGTCACAATGGGCACTATTAATCCTATACTCATAATTGTCATGTGGATTGAACTGGATAGACTTTAGTTCATGGGCTTGGCAGAGAAAGTATTGGCTGCCAACAAGACATGCTGTGAGAATTGAAGGTCTCGTAACGAAAACTCTCACCTGGGGAGCATTACAATGGCCATTCTAGAATTATTTCAAACTACTATGGAACATGCTCCCAGGTTGACATGCAGAATTGCTGTCGTCAACATACTCTCGGGTCCGAAAAGGTATTTGAGGTTGACAATTTGACATAGAGAGTCGGCACCTTTCAATCGTCTCTCTCTATGAAGAACTCCTGGAGACTTTATTAAAGATGCTAGAAGAGCAGAAAATTTACTTTGAACGGCTTTTACTGGCAATTGGCAAATAGAATTATTGACGGCGATCTGGGCGAAGCTTCACAGGCTTTCAGGGGGTTTATAACTGAGTCTCCGAATGACAACATGGAATTTTTCACTGAATTTGGAGTCCATCTCATCTATACATTGTGCAGACGTGTTCCTTCCGATGGGATGTCATGGTATGTACACTACCGGAGGTCCGTCTTTCTTCTCTAGAAATACAAAGAAATTGAGATTTATATGTTTGATATGTTCCTAAACTGGTTGCAGAGAAGTTCACATTTTTCGTTACAAATATGGCAAAGGCTTATTAAAGAAGCACACGCAGGAGGTTCGTGGTTTCAAAAATGAAGGAAATGAGGAATAGTATTGAAGAGGTTCGAGTAAATTGCGGAGTAGAGTCTAAATCCGGTGTTGGTGGACCATCCTCTTTATCAGTCTAGTTCTTATTTACGAACACCTAGCAAATCAAAAAAACACTATAGATCCCAATGGTTCTGTCTACATCACAATTGCTTTCTTGATTTCATTGTGTCACTGTGAAATGCCCGTTCAACAGATGTGATCGAGTACTTTCTTGTGGTCAAGAGGGCTCTTTGAAAGAAACTTGAAACATGACTACTTCGTAACCTGCCAAGTCCTCAGAAGAGGGACCTGAAGCGCAAAGGCGCTCAGCGAGAATTGATCTCCCGGACAGAAGCTCTTTCAGTAGCCCACTGACCGCAGAACTAACTCATCGCAGTTACAGATAAACAGAGAAACGTTTCTGGGTGAACGCGAATGGAGCTGGTGTGGATGTTGGAGGCACTACATCATTAATACCTGATAAAGACTGGAAGGTTTGATTTATCTACTGCAGTCATGATTTTGACTTGATTTGAGGTCTGAGCTGTCGTCATATGATGCAAAATGCACTATCTAGAAGACACTAGTTGTTGATCACTTAATACGAGCGGCTGAAGCATAATCAGGAGTAGCTAGAAGTACTACAGGACGCAGACCTATTTTCGAGATTCTTGATCGAAGGCAAGAGTGCTATGGTTTATGAGGGGTTTTCTACTTGGATACGGAAGTCCTGCTAGATTAGATGGTTGGAAATACCCCAGCCATTGCTTCGAAGTGTTCAAAAATCCACCCACTTCTCTTCATACGTGTCAAGTGTGGTGTTGATTGGGTGGATCAGGAATATTTTGAATTTTCTTTAGTACCGAAAGTCTGACAGAAAAGTAATTTATACATGACTAATTGGATACCACAGTGCGGCCCAAGACCCTGCAGGACCGAACAGCCATATAATATGTACAAACAGTCTTCATGAGCTGAAAGCCTAGTCACCAGAATCATTTCTGTCATGTTCTTCGATCCGATGCACCTGGAACGAGTTCTTCACGTGCATGTAATCGGTATTTAGTATTGGGGCGTATAGAGAGCAAGTACTGAGATGCCATGAAGCGGCTCTGCAGTACTGGGACCCTATCATTTTAATAACCCTTTGTGTAAGGAAAGTGTTTCTTTACCAAACGTTGTGGAATGTTTCGGTCAAAAGCTTCATTTGTACACTCTTTTTACATGTTGTGCTGATGTGTACGACGGCTAATTACACTAAATTCCCCCGATTTGTTCAGGGTGGCTATTTTTGGGGGTGGCCCTACATTTATGAGCAGCCCTGTACCTCACAATAATGAACAGAACGAGACATCGTCGAAAACGCGGGGCTCGTCCGACGTAGTTGATGATGACCGCGAACTTTGCCTCTCTTCCGGCTGCAATGTGATCGCCATTCTCTCTATTCCAGTCTTATATCATACTGCGCGCAAGTACAGTTGTGGAAAAATATACCCCCGCGTTTCGTACAGCCTCGTCGGGCGTACAGCCTCGTCGGGTGTACAGCGTGAGACCTCATTTCGCAAAAACGTTTGTAACCCTAAACCACTGCCCTTCCACACGGAGCGTTCAGATTCCAAAACTTAATCCCTTCTTGAGGCTTCATACGTGTACACCACACTACTGTACTACATCGTACCATTACAGTACCCTGCCATCCATGTTCCCTTCCATGTGGAATCAGCGGTACACCTGTAGTAAACTCGTATATTTGACAAGTGTCTATTCGATAGCTGGCCTCATATGAAGCCAAATTTCGCGGAGTTATGAAAGGGTCAAGGAGACGCCCACTTCTGCTGTTGTTTATATCTACTTTGAAGGTCTTGGGAGTTCTCTATTCTGGCAGAGTGAGCTGTAGAAAAACTCAGCAAAACGTTTTGCGCAGTCAGAGTTTTAGTGCAACAGAGGAGGCTACCCTATGTTTTGATACCACAGAAAGGGGTGAGGTCAATTACACGTACAACAACTCGCATATTCACCAACCGTATTATATCTTTTACA
>JAUKWC010095710.1:0-26934 GCA_032356245.1 Endocladia muricata
GGCGCCTCCCTGAACTATGAAGAGGGCCTCTGGGGGGTTCTTGCGTTCCACAGTTTTTCCACGATGCCTTGACATCACCCGAGACTGTACGAAATTACGGAGGTCTCTCCATCAGGGATATTACGGTATCACTGCCTTTCGATTTCGGCCTCTCCTTGTAGTAGCCGCTAGCAATGCATGACGCGCTGCTATCGGCACAGCCAATACCATGCGTGTGGGTCGAATGGCGAGCGCCGTCTTCCATCTTGAGCACTTCCGCGTGCACGAGAACCGTATTAGGATTCACGTATGCGGGAGTGCTCGCGAGCAGATTTACTGTCTTGTACTTGGTGAAAACAAGAACACAACTCCATCCATGGAAAAGGTTCTACCTCGCCGTTCTACCACCCCTCCACGTAGCCTTTCTCCTTGAAGCCATCTTTGCCGGCCCCAAACATGCGCCGCAAGTTTCAGCACTGCGTCCACTTGTCATTCAACTCGTACTCTCTTTCCCGACGCGGGCGATGGTGTCACTTCCGGACACAACGACCGGCCCAGCTCGTCAGTACTTCTCGGCAAGATTCCCCAGCCCCACAACCTCCTGTCCGCTGCGATGACAACATCTTTTCTGATGCGGCTCCGGCGCCTCTGCTTCTCTCGGTCCCGTTCCTAGTTCATCCTGCTGTAGAATCGACCACAAATAAGACCAATCTTGTCATACAATCTATCGCAGTTTCTCTTCCCAACTTACGGAAGATTGGGGGCCTACGCATATTTCACGATATTATCTCCATCCAAAGGGATCCCGACTTCTTTATCGCGCGCTTTAGCGACCCCCTTCGATCTTCGCAAGAGTGTCGCTGCCTCACACTTGCTGTTGTCTAGAAGGATGCTCACGATCAGAGATTCTCCGCAACTCACGTATTGGACCAAAGCGGGACGGTCTTCGGAACTAGTTACTTTCGGGATCCTCGCGAGATCTCGTGAAAATAAGTAGCGCAAGGTAACGCAGAGTCTTGCTACTTCGGCCCTCGTGGTAACCCCTGGCAGAGCGAGACGCATCTCTTCGCACATCCCGTGCAGACTGCCGAGCACCGACGAGTTTGTGAGGACCTGGGGGAACAAGCCATGGATAGCAAGGTCGAGGGTGTCGTCGAAGAAACCAGGATATCGGGGACTCAGTGATTTGTACGTTCCATAAACATCTATACGGAAAGGTTCGGCACTTTACATAAGAACAGCACCCTCATTGCCGGTCTGGGGCGCCCCACTCTCCCCCATTTCACTGCCGCATTTCGCCAACGCTGCACACCACTCCAGAACACCATGGTTAGCTACACTCCTGTCCAGCTCGTCCCCACTTTCGACGACAGAGATTTTGACGTCCTGTTACCTTCTTCGAGCGCCCGCGCACGAGGAGGCAAAATGTCCTTACTACACTCGGCCCTGGACTCTCTGCCATCATCTCTTTATGGAAAAGCCCTCGTAAACTTCACATGCTCAGATGCCTACCATCGTCTCTGCAAATGTCACCCCGTCCTGACCCCCTACAGTTGCGACATCCCCAAGGCAAAGGACATCATCAGCACTGGATCCGGTATAAAAAACCAGCGTCCCCTGCCACCATGGCGAAGTATCTTCAAAGCGTCTTACTTCGTCCGCCTTCTTCCCGCTACGCACCTCGCAGTTCACTATCTACTTTCGCACAAATGTGGCCGACCTCGCGGCCGACGCGGCTACTCGTGTACTGCTGGGAAAGCCGGCTCAGGCAAGAGCTGCCGCCGCACAGGTGCAGCAAGACCTAGCCACCTCCTTCCAGCGGAAGTCGCCATCTTTTTCGATAACAAGCCCCCTCCCTCCGTCTACTTCCCGTCTCGACATGCAGTGCATTTCCGGTTTCGAACGGCTGTACCACTTTCGTATCGTCATGTCCAGGCTAGTCAAAACCTGCGTGTTTCTTAGGCTTGACTGTCCGGTCATATTCAGAGGTGAAGCTTCCGCCGGCAACAGTCCGGAGCATCTCAGAACAATCCGCTCTACTCTCCTTCGCGGAGTCAACACAGTTCTGGTTGCCAAACAGAGACATTTCCACGTTCATGGCCTACACGTCGACTTCTCCCCCTCCGAAAACGGTGGTCGCCTGAAGAAGCTCGACACGGGTAATGGAGTCCCTGGCATGCCGGAGGCCAGACACTCAAAGTCCGTCGACGCGGTCTTTTCAACGATCGCAGGAATCGTCGACTGTTGCGGTGCTGAGGCTGTCTCCGCACCCCTCGCATCTGCTTGCGCTCAGTACTCAGACATTCTAATACTCAGCTCGCGACAGGGAATACAGAAGCACTTTAGCTTCGCTGATGGTTACAATCTATGCGCCCATGCCAATAAGTTTGATGCGTCCATGCTCAACATCTCTGGCGACCACCACCAGACCAGGTCAAACACCCGTATGTTCCCTCTCCTTGCCCACCTGGCAGATAACGTCCACAACTTTGGAAGTTTAGAATACCTACATGCCAGTGTTTTTGGAAAAGCTCACACTGCATCCAAGCATGACTATCGTGGTACCCCTCAGCGAAGGGCAGCGGCCATAGACGAAACCGTCCACGGAATCCAGCACTCCGAAAACCCTGCTGCCGTTTGGACTTGAGACGGCTCCATTTCGCAATCACTGCGCCTGAAAACCGCGCGCAGCGATTTGAACGTTAAGCGCTGTGCGCATCTTCGCGGGGAGGGCTTTAGAATGTACCCCCACGAACTCGATCACTTAAAAGTCCTCGCCATGCCGCTTCTCGGAAACGAGGAAGGCCCCTCACCGCTGCGATGCTCCAATCACTAAGCGTAGATTCACCACATATCTGCATCGATCTTTCGATTCAGCTCAGTGACCACCGCATCATTGCCCTGCTCGACCTTGCCCGCGCCGAACTTCTCCAGCAACATCCGGTGCACACATGTGATACTCTCTCAATTGCTTTGGTCCAAATCAGTTACATTCTCGATGGCGCTAGTTCATCCGTGAGCCATCATGATCCCAAGCAGAAAGCCAGTCGACTTGATCTAATGCGCTAACAAGATATTCAGCTCGTGTATACAAATAGCGGCTCCGGCCCGACGAAGCGGCAGCGATTCAGCTTCGTACTCCTGTCCACTGAGGACGGAGAACACACAGCCACTGCACAGTTGCCCCCGGTTCTGTTTTTCTTCCGTACGCATGACCACAAAGCACTCCATCCTACCGAGTATGACTTCATTCCGTATATGGATGGTATTCCACCAATCGACGCTGTTTATGACACTCTGTAGTGCGTTTGCTTGCGGCGGTGTACAGATCCGGATGCAAATCGCACAGAAAATCCCGTCCCGCTCCCAGGGATGCAGCGGTAAAGGATTCAAGTTCCTGCTTCTCCCTGCTTTAGCCTGTGCAAGGCCCTTGCAATCATTAGGACAGCTCAAGTGGTACATTCAAATTTTCACGTCCCCCCTTTCCCTCCTCAGCTCCGCTGGCTTTATCGTTGCTTCTACATGGATAGCTCCTACAGACACCCTGCTGCATGGGCTGTGCTACCCGAGCCCTCCCCTCCGACGGACACGACAATCTCTCTGCACTAGAACGAAGCGCACATGAAAACAACAAACTGCATCGTGAGCAATCAATATACAAGTACTGTTTCCTTCCTGCACCCTCTTCTGTCCGTTGACCTTCACTCGTCGTCTGCTCCGCCGACAGCGCCTGGCGAAGAACCCAGAGTCGTGGCCGGAATCGGTGACCGGCCAGACACGTCATTGCAAAGATCATACGGCTCCGTGCTTGGTTCTGCAGCTGCAACGTAGCAATCGAAAGCACCGCCAAGCAGACTGGAGATGTTGTCCGCAAACCACATCTTCCGTACCGTCACATGACATTTGTTCTCTGCACTCACCTCCAGCACTTTCGTAGCAACTCCGGGCGCACCAACTAAGAAATCATCGCCATCCGCTCCACCAGACTGTTCCATTGCCGCAGACATCGACCCACACAATGTCACCTGAGCTGCAGAACCGTACCGAAACACCTTTTGCGGGACCATGAGGCATAAAACCGCCAAAGCTGCATAGTATCTGCGCGGTTGCCGAGGGCAGATACCTGAAAAACGTCAGGCTGTAAGTGCGTTGGCACTGGCTTCCACAGCCCTCAGCATGCGCCAGGTAGAATACCACTGTTGACATCATGGCGTCTAGGAGGACGAGCTGCATGACGGATCTGTACGCGGATGTCGCATCCTATCGAGCATGGTATCGTTGGAACTCGAACAGAATACACATCCCCAACGAGTTTCCGAACAGTAAGTCACCTTCATGAAGATTATGGACCTCGATAGGTGCAGAGCGATCATCGCAAGCTAGATCCTCGGCCTTGCTTAGTCGCCACCATGAGAAATATGGAGCCACTTACTCCCCTTCTGAACAGATCATCCTAGCCACCACTCGGAGTTCGGGACATGAGCGCTCCACCCGCTCGCTATCCCATACACGTGTGGTCTCCCTTCAAATCCAGAAAAAATACACAAGGCATTGGAACATCTTGTCCCTAGCTTATCTCTTCCGCGCACTCATCACGTCAAAAATCGTCTGCATCATCCTTGCACATAGACTGGAGTCTTTTGAAACAGACTCCTCGCACTTGCAGTGGGATTCAGTGTCGAAAAACAAGGATAACCACTCAGTTGTAACAAGCTCTGCACGCACCATTCCAACTAGAATCATCGCCCCATCGTAGCTGGAACGCGTATAGTACTCCGTACGTTTGGCGAGAACCATCGGTAGAATCGGTAGGGCATCCTCCCAGTCGTCCTCGGAAAGCTCCCCCGCCACAAACAGCTCACCGTGACCCGCCCAGTTCCGGACTGCAACAGAAATTTTTGGCTCCAGCTCAGCAGTTTGAAGGTGGAACCACTGCAGATTTTCTCCTCGATGGTCTTGGCAACACCAATGTACTTTCCCTCTCCTTTTGTCATCCGCTTGCGACTCTGACCACTTCCAGTTCCAGCACACGGTCTGGCGTTCCGGGTCCCTCCAAAGCTCCCACGAGCCACGCGCATGCTCTCGTTTTCCTGCTTGACACCCTCGACTTCGACTTGGAGGCGCAGAAACTCGGAAGCGTTGCCTTACCCGTCACGCGCTCCTCATGAAGCTCTTGGATGGCCTGCAGTACCCTCACCTTGTAGTCATTGAACCCTGTCTTGAAACCAGCAATCTCTTGCTCCTGCGCCATGAACTTGTTGGTCTGTTCGGCAAAAGTCGTTCGTAGCTCTTTCATCTAGTTACGCGAGATCGATTGTGAGTGACATACAGCGGAGGTCCCAAACCTCAATCGAGACGACATGGGCGCTGGTGGAGGGCAAGATGGTCTGACCCCCGATGCGCCAGGAGGATGCACGATCGCATGATGCATTTGCCCTGCTCTTTTGAGGGTGTGCGACCGCATAGGTGCGGCAGTGATAGACGTGCGAAGCCGCGGAGCGAATGGAATTCCGGCCCGAACTGTGCAGCCGGCTATGCCCGAGCTATAGTCAGACTAAATAGACGAACGACAAGCAATTTTCTGGTTGGCGACACGGCCTGGCGGAATGGGGAGTGTAGTAGCAGCGCCGTGAGTCGCCAGAACAGTGGAACCATCGGCTTGTTCGTCTTCTGGGCCAAATTGACACGGCGTCAGCGTCGTGTGGGGCTGCATGACCCCCGTTCACCAGCCTGCCGTGTGCGGCTGAGTTGCATTAACCTCGCGATTCGGTGCAGCCAGAACGACAGGCGTGGCCGCGGCATCACTGTTTCTCTGCCTCTGCTCGTAGGTACCCTTGTTGGATGTTTGCATCGAGACGGCGCTTCTGTTCCTTTTGCTCGGCGCAGCCATCGATGTAGAGCTGCGTCACAGCCAGGACAGCACAGTTGGAGGGCTGGTGAGGAGAATAAGTTCGAAAATGAAGTCGCATTTGTTGTGAACTGAGCAGGACAGGCCCGAGCTAAGAGATAACAATGGTACGGAGGCTCTTGTAAAGCTATGCGCAGGCGGAGAGTGCCTGCGGACATTTAAAGTATCATAAGCAACAAAATAGGAAGACAGACAGCGGCTGAGGACCTGCAAGTACTCATTCGTGAAGGTAAGGAATATCCAGACTGGGTGGTGTCAGTAATGGTAGCGGCTGGGATTGCCGAATTTGAAAATACGGGGGCAGGTGGATGCTATTTCGCAGATTAAATTTCGCGCCACCATCTCGTGATGTGGTGTAATTTGTGTAGAGATGAGCCCTCAGCACTAGTCACACCCCTCTACATTAAAATTTCATTACTTCTCGAACTACTTTTTCCTGCTATAGCGGCGATAATATCGCCCACTCTTCTCGGCCACCTGTCGTGCGGCTGGGCCAGGGTAGCTTTCAGCCGGGACAGTTTGCCCTGCTCTCCGGAAGTGGTTCTCGAACAGGCATGTAGCGTTTATGTTTGTTTATCTGCACGCTATTTTGCAAGGGCTTACCATGTTCTTCGAAGCTCATGTTATCCACGTAGTTTGTAACCGGCTCGTCGTCCTTTGGCGTCTGGCATGTCTTACGGATCGCACTGGCGCGCAGTGAACATAGAGCTCTGTGCGACAGTTCCCCTAGATTCTCGTCATACTCATTGGTTATGTCTCGCGCTCCAGGAGTACCTCTATTTCGCTCCTCCTCATCTTCGAGCAAGCACAGAGCGTTGCTCATCAATGCACGTACACAGAACGTTGCCAGCACGATGTACGCGTTACGCCTAGGACCTTCCCGGGACTTCGGCTGTCTATCCACGTCAACGGCTACACGTACCTCTGTTTCGCTCCTCGTCATCCCCACACAAGTACCAGGTGTCATTCAAAAACGTAACCCCGGAAACTGGTGCCCGTACGATGTACAACGTATGGCTCCGTGCATCAAAAGACTCCACTCGCCTTTCCGCTAGAAGTGCTACCCGGTAGAAACGTTCTTTAACTATCCCCAAAACTCCACCTCCGTAGATCCCTGCTCTCACCCGCGTGCGGTCACGCAAGTCCAAGAACAGAGCACCGCGAAGCAGCGATGAGTAGTCTCTCCTTTTGCAAAGTCCTGGGACGCAAATATTCCAAGTCTCACACCTTTATATTTCACCGGCGACGAACGCAACACTACACCCCTCGCCGTCGCTTCCACCGCCCGTACTGTGCGGGGGTTTGGCGTGTCTGGCAGGGTGCGGTACTTCGCGGGCCAGTTGCCAATCGACGCCCCCGAATAGCGCAGAGAAAGCATGGGGACTCTGGCACAGTTTGCAATAGACCGGACTCTGTAGTCCGCTAGATATTATTACCAGGGACGCCGACCAGGCGCATCCGCAGTGTTCATCCCGCTCCTGGCAGACACAACCCGTTTGACAGCGGCAAAGTACCTTTTTACAATCTAAACAGCTCGCGGGGAGCCACCAATGTCGCACGGGGTCCTGATAACAGTTTCACAAAACGCCTTGTCCAAGCTTTGTAGAGCTTGACTGACCCATTCGATATCCTTTTCGCGTCAAACGAACCGGCGAGGTCTTGGAAGTCCTAGGCATGCTTTCGCAGTTGCGCAAGTACCACTAAACAGGTCCACCACAAGGTCCATGGGTGAAGAATACTGCGACACCTGCTCGCTCATGTACTTGATGCTGTTCTCCTCAGGTTGAAGCAACTACATGTGACTCCCTTTGTCAGCTCTTCGCGCCACCTCACTGGGTTTGCACCGCTGGAATCCATCTATACGTTTCGTCCAGGCAGCGTGCGAAGACCGTACATACCCGTTGCTTTGGTGGCATACCCGGGCGAACTGCGCTTGAAGCGGCATATTCGTCGGCCAGAACTGAGCAACCTATTGCGTGGCTCAGGCGCGGTAACATCCTTCTATATCCCGGTTTTGTGTGTAGTAACCCGGAGCTTGGACGTAGACTTTCTGATGGTCCTTCACGTTAAACACGAAGTTCCTCCGCCGCTTCTGTCTCGACGCACCGACCCCATCACTTACCTCATCGTCCACCTCTCGGATGTAACGATCGAGGCGCAAAAGCCACAGTCAAAATCGGAGACCACTACGGAGAATGATTCCGTGGCGTGTTCTGACAAGCAGTGCCGCGAATATTAGAATGAAGGCGTCCATACCCCTGTGCGTCAAGACATCATGACGAGAGTCGTCCACACTCCGCTCGATTCTGGTGTTGATCGGAGGGTCCGTGAACAGCGGCTCAACCTTACCCCCAAGGCACTCGCCCAAGTCGTCGTCCTGATGATTGAGAGGCTCGTAGAAACGGCAGCTGTGAACACTGCAGTCCGACTCTATCACGCCGAGCAACACCGCCAGAAGTTCGATCGATGAATTCTTTTCGTGGAGCGACGCTTCCAACAACTCCTGCGGCGGTGGAGACGGAGTACTGCGGGTGGGTGGTTATGGTCCCTGATGAAGGCGGCCTTTGGCAGTGAAAATGGGCTCACGTGGTTTGCAGGTTCTGGTGCTCCACGAAGAAGGTCGTTTTGCTCTGGTACAAATGGGTTGAGAGTGGACTGGAGGGCCTCACTACCTAGCCCCGTCCGATCATGTGCCACAACGTCCCACATTTCGTTGTCCCTACCCTGCAGTTCCAACTTCATCTCCTCTTCCAGTGGGAAAGATAATGAACGAAGAGGCTGACCGGGCAGGCCCATACTACGCGTGGTGTTGGACAGTGTCATCCACTGACGACGACGCGGTGTTTTGGCGTCCGAATCAGCACCCGACAGCTTCGTAACCACCTCGACAGCTTCTGAATAGGCCCCTACATCTGCAGGCTTCACGCTGAAGCCCGGAGGCCTCCCGAGTACTTCCGCTCAAGTTGGCAATAGCCCCTGCGCGGCGGTCATCGCGCGGTTTAGAGCGGTCCAGATACAGCCAGTTGCTGCGGTGCTTGACATCGTACAAACTTTTGTTTGTAACGAGGGCTTCTAAATTCGATACGAACAGACTGGTACCTTACCGCGTTGCCGCAACTTTCTCCGCAGCTCGTCGCCATGCTACTGTTCTACTTGTACTCGCCTCCGCACATGCCAAGCCATTCCGTTGCAGGGCGGGCTCCAGCGCAATGGGTGGGAAGCCATGAGCGCGTGATTTTGAAGCCAAAAAGTGCTGAGCGAGCTGACGAAGCAGGAGGCGGGGTCCGAGTCCTGTCTCGCAATCTGACCGTCTAACTGCCCTCGCCAGCCTCGTTCACGCCCAAGTTAGGAGCCGCACAGCAAACGCGAGAGGATTTCCGCTTTGATTTCTCTTCTTCAATGCGAATACACGTCCGCTACCGCGCTTCAAGTGGCATACGTTGATCGCGTTGAAGAACATGAAAATGTTGAAGGTTCTGTGGCGACCAACAGAAAACATTCCGGACAGAACCACTTCTCGAAACTTCGTGGCCTTAGATGGAGTAAATTTGGTGCCATGAATAAGGGACCCTGCATAGTTCTTCTGCCTCAGAGCCGCATGGACAATTTTCCTAATCTTCTTGGCTTTTCGGGTCAGGAACACGATTGAAAGGACTGCGCGCTCTATCCGCATCAACTGCTTTCTGCCAAGCTCGCGAGAGAACGGGTCGTCGCTCTCGATAGAAGTGCGGAGGTCCCTGCCAGGGTTATGTTGCTTGCTCTCCACTGCGACAATTTCCTTGATTGCCATTGAGGCCTCGCCGTCTGCTGCGATGACAACGTGCATGAAGGCCGACATGTGGACCTTCGGAAGGTGAAACTTTGCGTTCACCTTGGATGAGGAGAGAGCGGCAATGAAGGCAGGCAAACACACGCTTGCCGTCCAGTGCCTGCTGAGTTTAGTTCGCGCCATGGTTATAGTGCGCTGAGGAACGAAAGACGGAGAAAAGCCAAGGAATGATGGAGGTATAAAGAGGGAGGTGCGGAGCGTTGCGAACGAAGAAGAAAACACAACGTGTATCGAATTACAGCGAGAAAAGACGCTAACGAGGCAAGGGAAGCAGCGCGGGCCGCGTCGATAAATCGATATCGAGAGGGTGTGAGGTGTCGTGCTAAGGTAGCGGGTGTGCGCCAGTCATTTGTCTTGCGTAAATGAAGGGCACTGGCCACGAACACGAAACGCCCCCGCACGCTCGTATTTCTGTTCCGTAACAGTAGTTCCGACTAGTGGCGCCCCCTTCACGAAACTCGGAAAAGTAAGCAGATGTGTTCTGGTGCGGGGGGGCGTCACTAGTGCGACGGGCTCAGATCTACACACGTCAAAACACATGAGTAGATGGATGTGCGACGTCTGACCTGAAAAACAACATCCACATGCCCATGTATTTTCACTTGTACAGATCTCAACTCACGTCACTAGTGGTAACCAACCGAGCTTATAAATTATATATTTTTGAAACGTGAAATGTAGCTGTTGCGGCATACTTAGAATTGCTGAACTTGTGCGCGATGGTAATTGCCCCAAACTATGCCCTTTCAACCGTTCCTGGCCGTCGTGTCCATACACCTCTGGCACTACCACTTTCCTCTCTCAGTCTTTCCATTCTCTCCACTCAGACGTGCAGCTTCCCCGGCACACCGATCTTTCCTCGTCTTCGCCACCTTCACATTATAGAATCCCTCCTCGTCCATTCCCATTGTTCATCCTTTCTTGTACGTGACGTACTTCCGAAACTACCGATAAACTTCTCATCACGACCTCCCCCCACGACTGGCGCACTTTGGCCACGGAGTCGCAGCCCGTGTAGTGTCGGAATTTTGAAAGGCCGACTACGAGCCCACTGAGGGCTATGTACAGATTGCGTAGGACCTACAGATGCAGCACGTTATTCGCTAAAGCACAGGCGCCGATGTCAACGACATTCAGGCCGGCATGGTTGAGCGCGGCTACAAGTGCGACCTTGGCGACATGTCGGTCAATGTGGACAGTGCGACAGTCCCTTGTTACTGGATATCGCTGGCCATACCATCAAGGAACGGATGGTTTTGCGCGAAGGTTTGAAGTACGCGATAGTGTACGGCCTTCATCGCCGGCAAGCTGTCCTTAGCGTGAACGAGGAAAAGGACGACATGGCATAGGCTGGCGAGCGCCTCCGCGTGCGTTTTCTCCGCCAAAAGGATGGACGTGGAAAGACGGGTACGGAAAGCACATCCGACGCGTCCCAGCAGAACACCTCTGCCGGACTTATCCACGTCGACGAGTCGTTCTTCCACTCCGTCATGAGGGTCATTGCATCATGCAGGCTCTCGCGGTGGAGGACAACATGGACCCGCTGGTGTTGGGTCAGGAGGGGTCAGAGAAGCATTCACATCGGCCATTCTGCTCCCAGCAACCGGCCTGTCGACCTACCACCGCTAAATACGAGTAGCTAAAAATTTTCTCCGAGCCTCCGGCCTCGTGAAGATGCTGCGCGACCTGACCTTCGACACCTCGACCTGTAAGAAGCGTGCCATCACTCGCC
This sequence comes from Endocladia muricata, assembly GCA_032356245.1. NCBI lineage: Eukaryota > Rhodophyta > Florideophyceae > Gigartinales > Endocladiaceae > Endocladia > Endocladia muricata. The sequence continues at coordinate 11,449 of JAUKWC010095710.1, forward strand.
TTGATGACCAGTATTTTTGGTCAGAGAGCCGCCACGTCGTAGCTCGGGTCCTGACTTCTGCGTTGCGGCTGTCGAACAACGCGGACCACGACGGAAAGTTTCTATCTGAAGCTTTGTGCGATTCCGCGCGTCAGCTTCTCCGAGTCTGCGTAGACATGTAAGAGATTTATAGCAAGGGAAACTGCGTGAGTTGTGACGATGTTCTGGGGGCTGAAGTTGCTCGATCGAAAATCCTCAAAATTTCCCTCAAAAAGCTCTACCTGAACCACATGTGCCTCTTCTGCGTGAAAGACAGCGACTCGGCAGAAGATCTGGAGAAGCACAACAAGGCGCCTGCTACGTGCTTCGCGAATATGGTAACCGAGCACTCTGCTCACGGGCTCAGCGAGCACGCCGCCCCGGCTCGCGTCACGACCCCAGCTGCTGTGCCTCCTACAATCCGCTCTGCCCCGCTTGCTTCTGCTTCCCACTCGACTGCACTCGAGCCTGCAGTCCATGCTTCGAAGATCACAGGAGTGATACTCGCGACAAAAGCGTTTGGCAAGGAGCCAGCCTCTGCATCCACCTCACGGTCAACGCCTCGACTTGTGGATATGTTGCAGCCGGAGAAGTCTGGTGGTGTGAGAGCGGCAGTGGGGCAGTCGAGACGAGGGGTCGCTAAAAAGACCAACGCGGCTCAGAATGTGACAAACCATCGTGAAAGTGGCCCGCAAATGTGCGCCGACGAGGTTCCGAGCCAGCCACCAGTCGGTGCTGCGGCCAAGACCCTGGTGTGTCAAGAAGCACCCGACATTTCGGAAAATCTGGTATACATCGGCCCGCCAGGTCACGAGCAGGACGAGCGGCATATGTGGATGGCGAAAGATTCGCACCCCATACTATGGCTGCTTCCCATACACATACCAATTGCGCACCGGACGCACTTGTCCCTTTCCGTCAAGGATGTCGTAGCCATGCCTCGGCTTCAGGTCTTCACAGGGAGCTACATGTACTTTTTGGACCTTGAGGGAATCGATGACGGTCTGGATATCTGGAAGCTCGACTGGCCTCGACCACAATTCTGGAAGAACGCAGCAGACAGGGGTGAGAATCATAGCCAGAGATATGCCTACTTTGAGAGGCGACAAGGTGAGCTTCTGCACCTCGTCTACAGATGCCTTCCAAAAGTTCGCTGATTCCAGCGGCATTCCGCGCGGAAGCCTGGCGCCACTGACGTTGACGCCAAAGTGGAAGCTCTTCGCCGTTGAAAAGTTGTTTTCCTTCATTGTGAGCACATTCAACGAGGAGAATGCACTGGAACAGGGTCCGAAGGAGACCTCCTCGAACCCGGTTGTCCACGAGAGGGAATGCGACGGGGACACAGCAAGTCAGGAGCTGGGAATCGCCCGCTCCTCCAGTACACGGCACCTCGTGAAAGAAGCCTGCGAATCGACGGGGATCGGCTGTGGGCTTCGCGAAGGAGTGCACACCCGGACGCGTGGGTGGCCCAGCTTCCTGCCTACGTCGGTCTGATGAAGATTTCCGGGGGGAAGCTGTTCATACGTAAGACGGCAGGTCAGCGTCTGGTTGCTGCGGAGGACTGATCGCGACCACCACCGCACAATGACAGTGACGAGTCATTGAAAGCGAAGATGCTGGGCTTTTTCGCAATCGTGAGCGGGGTAGTAGGATTCGCGATGTAGCTGTGTGACTATTCACACGTGTCTGAATATGGGCAGGAGAGCAAGTAGGTGACAGCGGCGGGTTTGTTCAAGATGAAGAAGATCATTGTGCCCCCGAACTCCGTGTTTTCCGGGCATGCATATCCCACCCACGCCGGGACTGGGTGTCAGAACCGCGTCCCGGATTAGTTGGCGGTACGGCAACGTGGGTCGTGGGCACATACATCATGCGGGAAGGGAAAGCTGGGGGGCACCGCACGTTCTACGCACTGAGAGGGCTACCGCAGTTCCCGGCCAATGAGCTGGCCTGTGTTGGTCGCAGGAATAATGAAAGCGGTCAGGAATCGGACATTCGGGACGAAGCGGACGTGGTTCGATTTATGGGCTAGGACGCAGGAGAGAGTACTAGCGTAGAGTAAGTCAGTCCCAGAGATGATAGTTTCGCCTGCGAGGACCGTGAGGATTTGATTACCGTTCAGATGGGTAGTGAGAAACACTAGGTAGCTATACAAAGAAGTGCCTAAATAGCGTGAACTAAAACAAACTTAAACACTACGTGCTAGTTTGATGCCCGGTTCTGGCCAGCAAGCCGACCTATTCGCGCTGAGAAAGACTAGGGCTCAGCCGCTAGGAAGGACACCCAGAAAGGTCGGCGATTTTGGGGCCGCTACAGCAGGAAAAAAAAGGTATGAGAAGTGATGAAACTTTACACGAGGGTGATTGCACCAGTGAGAGGGGTTCAGGTCTACACATGTGAAAACGCATTACCAAATATATGTGCGAATTTTAATAGGAACAAAAACACCCATCTGCCCATGTATGTTGACATGTGCATCTCTGAGCTCCTGGCACTAGTGAAACCACACCGATCTTATAAATTACATACTTTTCAACGCCAAGAAAGACACGCTTACAACCTCTCTCTGACGTCGACTCGAGGTTCAGTTTGGTTCTACGCTTCCAGTGCTACCTGCATGACATGTTCAGCACAAGAAGTGTGTGCCTCCCGTTCTGCACGGGTCAACTGCAGCGCGCCTACGGCAAGACTGGAGTGAGGTATTGGCGTGTGTAGTTCCCACGTGCTTCTAACGGTAGGTGGCTGTACAGCGTAAGAAGAAAGTTGTTTCAAATTGGAGGACGCCAACTCGACTGTAGGTCTCACCTGTGCGCTCCAACTGCCAACACTTCGGCGCAAACCACGCGGTGCTGGAGGTATCATTTCGTGCGCGCGTTGCTAGCCAGTGACGAGGCGATGCACAAAGTAGGCTCTCCTACACGGACGCATCGCAAAGGACACAACTACTGCGTTTAAGCGCCGCCGTATCTTCAGGCATCTTATGTTCGGCACGCACGAAGCTGGCGACATCCATCAGCACTCGTTTAATGCGCCACGCCTTATGCGGACTACACGTTTGTCCGTGTTACCGTTACACTGTGTTTACAGCACTGTCCGAGTAGCGAATGCGGAGATTTACACATCACGTCGTGCCATGCAACGTCTGTAAGATTCTAGGTGAGCCGGTGCACCCAAACATCTACGAGCATAACGCTCAGTTTCCTTGTGCCACAGATGGCCCATATTGCGCGTAGCGGTCCTCAGTGCAGTTGCGCGAAATCAAGTGAAGAGCAAGTAAGAGTATGAAGGGTCCAAGGTAAGGCGACCTACATGAGGCAGGCTATGGGACATAATGTGGCATTGAGGGACGTAGAGTGAGTTGCGAAACGTGATGGAATTTGACGAGATGAAGTACGAGCTGGTTGATTTAGTACCAAATAAACTGCGAGTAGTGAGCGCAGGCGTTCACTGGACATGGCAGTTTAAAATATCTATTTTCTGGACACCGGCGTCCAAACGAAAAACCGCCGTACTTCACGAACTCCATATTTTGGGATGCCACGGAAGTCGGCATTCCGTGGCATTCCCAGATTACCAGTACGGGTGGATGGTTTACGCCGCTACTTCACCCGATTGACGTCCGCATCTGTTTTCGGAAATACAAACGATCAAGCTTGTACAGGTACTTGTACAGTACACTCCGGTTCTAGACCCGACTTTACGTACCTTAACGGCGCACGATGACCATTAGCCAGCTTCTCGGAGATGAGTCTGCGTCGGACCGTCCTTCCTTCCCATTACCGTTCCACGGAAAGTGGGCCACATGCTTGAGGACCACCAGGTGCTTCATACATCAGTTGTGTCTCGAGAGGAAGGACAGCTATGCTCGGCGAAGTTAAGGTGCACTGGCTGACCCAAAATCTTACCAAGGTTACATGGGAGAAGACGACTTGTGAAGCTATGCCCTACCATCTCAGACAGTATTTTCACGTAGAAGAACTCAAACAAGGTCTGTCTTAAAATGCACGTAAGAAGTGGCGGGATGAACGTGTGCTGGTGGATGACATCAGTGTCGTGCATCCTGAGATGAAAACGGTTAAGCGTGTCACAATGCCAAACCGTAGCATTTCCGTTCTTTGGAACGTGTTTGCAAAGCGGAGCGTGCTTTCTGCTTTGCGCAGTCACTGATGAAAAATTTGCACGCGACCTTGCACATCTGGCAGTATGCTGGTTACATTGAAATGTTTGCTATTTGGAGCTTAACGCTAGGGTCTACAGTCAAAGCAAAGTAGTTCGGTACGGTGCAACATTCTGTGCACATTTTTCGGCACACTATCTTCACGATGACAACAAGAAAGCAAACACGAACATATCTCTCCAGCTCTTGCTGTCGCCGTATTGTAAAAGATAATCGCCCTACGCCAGCCGCCGCCTATTTGTACTGCACAGATTTCTCACGTACCACTGGGGTCGTAGGAACGAAGCGATGCACGAGTCGACGCCGAAGACAGAATATATACGTGTACTAGTGGAGTTTTAAGGTAAGCAGTTTTTCAGATTGGTGCGGTATCACCAGTGATATGCGTCGCGACCTATTCATTTCTGATGACTCGTGCGTACGGATATGATTCCTCGAACTGCACTTCGCCCAAGCACCTGCTCATTTATTTCCGCATGCGCATATCCAAACTCCTGTCATCAGTGGCATTCCCCCATTCTTAAGCACTCACCTCTTCGACGCTTCTGCGTTCAGCTCCGCTACTACCGCCACTGCACGTTCTTCTGGGCGCCCATTTTGGAGTCTGAGCTGAAGTCCTTCCGACTGGGCCAAGTGTGGCGGGCTCACCACAACTGGTTCTCACAACTTCATAAAGTGGTAATGAGTGTTTCACTGATCACTGCACGGTAGCGTATACGTGTAAGTTTCTAACGCTCGTCACTGATCGTTAGAACAGCAATCAGATCCCTGGGCTCGTCTCAGTCGAAACCATTATCTCGACATCTGACTTCGTCTCGGTTTTCGCACCCGTCGAAGTCTAACTGTCCGAACCAATCACCGTCTGCATCGGCCCCTTCTTTCACCTCTGTAGCCGTTCTTTCTCTTCTCCCGCGAACGACGAACAGCAGACAGGCCGGGAGCTCGCACAGGCCTCTCAGTACGTACAATACTCTGTGTCTTTGTGTCTCCTCTTCTCTAGTCCGATCCTTGTATCAAGCCCCGTCGTACTTGAAATGCCCGTGTCCGAAGTAAGCATGGTGAGGCGGCACGATGGTCTTCTCCGTCTTTAGCAGCGCCGCTGCTGCCAGCTCGACGCTTTCTTCCCCATAGGCAAACACGTGACAATAGTGAAACACCCTCTGTGAAAAGGCCACCGCCCCATTAACAACTGCAAAAGTGCTAAGTATCTTCGATCTCAATGTCTCGTGAAAGTTATTGTCTGGCGGTTGGCGCTGCCGGTCAACTCCAGTGAAGAGGACCTGACCGCACCTCTTCGGCATGGACGGAGTTCGGGCACGTGTCTTCCTCACACCGACGTCGGTGACGACCCGACAACCTACGCCTCAAGCTTCGCACTGCGTTACGAAGCCTGCACGCAGGCCTCCCTCTAGTCGCTCGTTTCGATTACCAGGCTTCGTATACCGGACTGCAACGCGGGTTCCGACTGCCAGTGGACTGCGCCACCCCCGTCTTCGTCTTCGTGGACAGCCGGGAGCCAGCGGGTCTCATCTGGCTCCATCCGCATGGTAATATCAGCGCTAAACCTGCCTGCAGTGAGTAAAACCAGCTTTTCAACTCGGGAGAAGTTCCAACTCGCAGTCAACGTCACGGACTCCAGGTTTCCGCCCGTCATGCCGCTCCAGCTACTGAAGTCCTCCAGGAAATTATAGCCGTGATGCTGAAGTCTCACATCTCGAGCCTCAACGTAAGTTAAACTCTCGCCTTCGTGTTCGTCTCCGTCTGTTGGAGCTCCACGTCCCTGGGTCCGAGATCAGTTGCGATTCTGGACGTCCGGCCCTGGGTCGGTACCGTCACGCGGCTCCAATAGACGCGACCAACCATGGAGGACTAGAGCCGGCGCATGCCTGCGACGTCTCTGATGGTGATGTACAAGAAGGAACTACGATCAATTTGTATTTGGATTGAAAGTAGCCGAAGCATGGCGTACGGATCATCCGCCACGAGCAGGCGCACAATGCACTCATTGTGGTTTGGCGTACTCACATATGTGATTGAGCTGCAAGCTTCCTTGCTCGTATCGATCGTCGGAATATCACTGTGCGTGTCGACCGGCACTGCATTCGAAACCTCGACGTAGAACATGTCCGGGATTGCTTAAGATTAGCCCATGTTCCTGTCCACAACCGTGGCAACTTCACCCTTCTCCTCGTTCTCTTTCTATGCCCTGGCCTTTTACACAACCCCCTGTCTTGACTGCCCCTTTCGACTCTCCCATTTCGTCTCTACCGGGCTTCCAAGAATGCACAACCATCATGAGTCAGGGCCTTGACCAAGACAACGGCGCAGTGACCCGCTTCTTGCAAATTTCTTTCGTGGCAGGCAGCGCTGTTGAGGTCCTCCGACGAGCGCCTACACGGTCGGATGCGGTGAGGTGGAAAGCTCGGGCAAACTATGAAACGCTGCGTCCAGAGCGAGCAGCGGCAACTGTGGGCAGGAGCGCCGGAGCGGTGTTCTTCACGGGCTCGGGAGCATAGCCCCCCGATACCGTTTTCGCGAACCATGTGACCAGGACCTTGTGGTGCCTGTCCAGATGTTCTCCCTAGTCGTCATTTCTATTCGACGCGCAGCGCATCTATTTCACGTACAGCTCTTCCAAGGAAATTCTACGCGGCTTGTGCTGCGAAACATGACACTCCAGAAGGTCGTCGCAATGGAGGCAAATGATCTTTCCATACCTCGCCAACAAGTCCAATGCGGCTTGGAAAAGCAGATGCACGCAGTCGTAGAAAACGGTGGAGTCAAATCTTCCCACACAGGCCGGGTTATCGATGAATCGCGAGGTGGGATTCATGAGCAGAGCAAAGGCTGTAGAGCTTTCTGCCCGGATGTGCGCGATACTACGGTAGGCAATGCCGAGCTTCTTAGATTTGCTCTTCTTGTACGTAAAGGTGCTCAGCACTTTCAGGACGCACGGATTTCGGGCGAAAATCGTGGCTACGCGTACGCCACAGTGGCCGGCAGGCGGGCTCATAGCTGACAGGATAGTTGCCTTCGTCCCTGCTGCCTCAATTTCATTCTATCTTAACGCCAGCGGATCGACGTCATTCTCCACGGCACAAGCTAGTATGAAGTAAATGGAGCTCAAGTAATAATGGTAGAAGGGTTTATTGATGCGGACTTGGCCGAGGAAGGTGCTGTGGTGCGACATAGACGAAATCAATTCGGGATTGATCGGGTCCCGTCTATCCTTCCGGCGGACGTGGCGCACAGGGAGGCGTTCGAAATACTGCATTATTCCATTGTTATCCTTTGGCAGGCTACGGACGGCTCGCCTACCATGGACGCCACCTACCATATCACACGTGGCACTTTCGCGCCACACTGTGCCATCCTAGATGGCCTCATTAGCCGTATCCGGTCGCAAGAGACTGGCCAAGCTTCGTGTGCGGACCGAAATGACGGCAATGTCGTACCCCTCGTGAAATTAAACTCTTTCGGCCTGCAGGCCTTCGACGGTAGAGTCCGACCAGTCGCGAAGAATTTGCTGCCGCTCAATACTCTGTACAACGTATGCATGGACTTCAGAGGACTAGTAGCGAGGTTTCGAGAAATTTTGATATGACACTACCTGCTCTGCTACTTCCTTCGCAGGCACATCGAGACCCTTCCCCGTGGAAGTCCCTGGCGTTGTAGAGGGGCCAAACGAACAGTGCGCGGGAGGCGAAAGGCGTCCCGGCACAGGCGCGTACGAGACGACGCCTCCATTTTAGACGGACTTCCTCCCGCATCGCATCCGTAAGCTGCAATTATCAGGCCCGGGTGCGGCTGTAGTTACATCTATACATCCTTCTGCGGCTTAATGTCCGAGGTGTGTAAGTCGAGGGTGGAAGTAGTCACGGGAGGCTTGATGGTTATTCTGGAAGTTCGGCTGTTGTGAGAAAGGTCCAAGGAAAGGCATCAGTGAGGAAGGATTCCGTTATGGGAACGTGCGGATAAAGAGGATCAATCCGTCAGGAACGCACATCACACGGGTCAAGTGCCGAGACAGATACACAGAGAGATGAAAGCTGTCGCGCAAAACGGAGAGGGAGGAGCAGGACACAGAATTTTGATCCAATAACGTTGGCGGCAAACGGCGTGGCACGCAAAAGAAGCAGCTCTGAGTAGACTGTAATAGTCAAATGTCAAGTTCCGAAAACATCCAAATTTCAGGATTGGAGAGGGAGGCATCAGTGCCACGTGCTGAAAGGACCTCGGGTCAAAACACATGAGCAGAAGGATATCCAAAATCCAATCTCCATATCAATATACATATTATCACGTACTTCCTGATGCGCAGCTCCAAGCATCTCTGCAGACAAGCACCCGTCCCGTATATGCGTTTGCTACATTTCAAACTTTCTCTTTCGGCCAGGGCGGCCCGAGATTCGCGCATTTTCGTGCGCGCCCAATCTTTGGCCTGAGTCCTGGTCCTTCTCACCAATGTCTAATGTCCGACATATTTTGGGTGCCCGGTTCCTCCATTGAGAAGGATTGGTCGTCTTTCTTTAGCAGTAATTTATGTAGTGGATCCCTACAACGTACCTAAACGCTGAACCTATTCCCATAGTTGTTGACCAGCTCGTCGCCCTTCTGAAGCTGGCGTATTACACAGATCTAACAGAGATTTCGTGACCACAGGGTACCTTCGGTAATTCGGGTGCACCCTTGTAAACTTACACGTTTGCGTCCTGCGATCTAGAAGTACTCCTGTTTCGCTCCTTCCCATCTGCATACAAGTGCAGATCGTAATTGTCGAGCCGGATCGCAGAGAACAGCGCACCGACAATTTGAACCTTATTCGTTTGGCGTTCTTAGGGCTCGACCCCTCTTTCCGCAAGAAGGGCTATTGAGCTGCACCGTTTCTTTTTCTGCCCCCAACACTCCACTTCCCTACATCGCTATCATCTCCCGCACGCACGGACATAGTTTGGTCTACGGAAGCGACCTGGCCGAGAAGGTTCCTCTCGCCTATTGCGATAACACAGTCTGAGGAGACCCTGAGTGCCACGCCCGCGTACCTTACAAACGACAGGCACACCACTACTCATCCCACCATCGCCTTCGTCGCTTACAATGCTACCAGAGCCGGCGTTTTCAAAAGAGCATGGTAACTTCTGGACCGATCGTCCACTGACGCCCGTGAATAGCGCAGGAAAAGCACGCAAGCCTACCATAATTGGCAGTTTACCCGCCTACGTAGTTTGGCGCACACTTGTGGCGTGGATGCCCGGCGGGAGCTGTATGAGGTGTTTTCTCCATCCTCGCAGAAACGTCCTGTTTCATGTTCGACGTGTATCTCATCACAAGCTTCAGGTCCCGTGGAAAGCCACCGGTGGCGAGTGCGGCGCTCACCACGCTTTTGCCGAGATAGCTTGAACGAAGCTTGGTAGAGCTTGACTGACGTAGTCGTCATCATTGCCGCACCCCACGAAGCGGCGACGTTGTGGGAGCCGTACATCTGGCTTCGCAGGCGCTCAAATAGCCATGAATACGTCCATAACAAGGTCAGCTGGTGCCGAATACTGCGACAGAAGCTCGCTCATGTGTTTGACACTCTTTTCATCAGATTGAAGGACCTTACTGTGAATCCTTTCATCGGTTCCTCTCACCACCTGTCCAGTCTCCTGCCGCTGAATTCCATTCACACAGGTCGTTCATACGGCGTTCAGTGACTGCCCATACCTGCTGCTTTCGTAGCAAACCCCAGCGAGCTGAAACTGGGACCGTACATTCGCACGCCGGAATTGAAGTACCCGTCACTGGACCGAGACATTGCCACATCTTTTCACTCGCGAGGTTTGCAGGTATTGACCTCGAACTCGTACGTGTAACGTTAGCTGATCCTCCAAGTTAAACATGCGGTCTTTCCGCCGCCTTCCCCTCAAACCTCCGGCCCTGTAGATTTCCTTGTGTCCCACTTCTCGGCTGTAGCGCTTCGGGTGCGGCAGCGACATGCCAAACTGCGGACCAGTCCAGAAAATATTTCCACGGCCGGTTATCACATGCAGTACGTTTCATATCGGGATGGAGGTCTCCATGGCCGTGTTGTTGGGGGCATGACGGCCAGAATCGTGTACAAGCCGCTCGATCAACGGGTTGAGGAGGGGGTACGGCAATTGCGGCTGAACCCCATCATCGTAGCACTCACCCAAATCACCAGCGTGATGATTGACGAGGAGCTCATAGGTGTAGCTGCTCACACGGCAGCCCGACCGGGTCACGCCAAGTAACCCCGTTACAAGGACGGCCGAAGGATTTTCCTGGCGGAGCGACTCCCCATGGCGTTCCTCTGCCCGTGGCGACGTGGTAGTGTGCCTGCCGAGTTTTGGTGTCTCACGAATGGGGCCTTCTGGCCGCGGCACAAATATGGCGAGAGTGGGCCACAGAACTCTTTAATTTGCTACATATCGCTGGGTGTCAAAATTCCCTCTCCTTCGACGTCGCTACAACCCAAGTCCATTTCCCTCTCCTTATTCGGCCACGAAAATAAAAGACGAGGAGGCGTGGTGGATGGTCCTCCACTGCGTACGGTACTCGACTGTGTCTCCTGCCGACGGCGACGTGGTCTCATCTCGTCCAAATAGTTATGGGACGTCCCCGACTCCACCTCGATAGTCTGTACACAGGTGCCATCATCTTCCGGCGCTTCAGGTTGAAGTTCCGGGGCCTCCCGAGAATTGCCGCTCAAGTCGGCCAGGACCCTGCCCAAGCTGTCCTCGAGCAACTCAGACGGGTCCAGATGAGGCCAATCACGGTGGACCTATGCACCGCAAAATATTTCATTTGCAGAGCTGGCTTGGAAAGTAGACGGGAACAATCTGGCGCCCGCCGGCATTGCCGTACCCTTCTCCGCACACCGACCCCATCCCACCAGACTGCTTGTATTCTCCTCTACACTTGCCGCGCCATCCACTTGCATCGTAGTGCATTGCCCGATGGGTGCAGAAGCGTTAGTGAGTGACTTCGAAGCCACGAAGTGCTAAAAACGCTAACAAATTAGAAGTAAGAGTCGGACTAACGCCTAGCAATTCAATGCTCACCCTGCCATTTACAGCTTCGCATTCGCCCGAGTAAGCAGCTGCACAGAAAGTGCAAAACGACGCCCACGTTGAACCGTTTTCTACAAAGCGAAGAGACATGTACAGCCTAGCCGCGAGTCGTATATGTTGGCCGCGTCGAAGAGCCAGTTGACCTCGAATAGTCTACGGTACCCATCCGACAAGGTTTCCAAAAAAGAGCCACGTTCGGAACCACGGTCGCCCTCACCAGGATGACCTTAGCGCCCACAAAGAAACACACGCCGCAGTTTTTCGAAAGTAGGGCTGCATCAGCACTCTCCCTCACCCTCAGTTTCTGTCGAATTAGCGAAAGCATGGACAGAGCTGCGTGCAATACCTGCTTCATCTTCTCGTTCCTGAGCTCGCGAGAGAGCGGGCTGTCACTCTCAATTGAAGTGCGGAAGTCGCTGTCATGATTACGTCTTTTGCGCTTCACTACATCAATGATTTTATTCGCCATTTGAGCCTGGTCATCTGCACCCATGCATAAATGGAGGACGACCAACGTGTGGACCTTCATGGTGTCAAACTCCGCTTTTACTCCCAGTGAATAGAGAGGAGCGATGAAGGCAGACAAGAACACCCAGGATTTTTCAGGTCGGCTCAGTTGAATTGTGAACATGGTTGCAGCGTGGGGAGAAAGGATCGAGGGTCAAAAAACAACGAATTCGTCTGATGCAAGAAGGGAGGAGTGAAGTGTTGCGGCTGATGCAGCAAAAACCAAGCAGATGGAAATTTTGGGAAAACAGACTACAATGGAGCAAGGCGAGCAGGGAGTGTAACGTGGATACTTCGGTACAACGACGATGTGAGGTGCAGTGCTGCGGAAGCAGGTGTACGCGCATGATATAGCGGGCAGGAAAGACAGTTGGCTTCTTCGTGAGGCGCTCACAATCAGTCACGTTTCGGTTTTGTAGGAGCAGTCACAACACGTAGCACACCCTTCGCGAATTTCACAATTGTAGCAGATGTGTTTAGTACTCGGGAGAGTGTTCCTATCACTAGGAGTTGAAATATGCTGATTTGCAAAAACATTGCGATCTGGATGTGGAAACTTGGAACCGAAAAAATCACCCATCTACACGTCAATTTGCACATTTGCAAACTCCGACTCTTGTCCATAGTGACACTTCTCAAGTCAGAATTTTTTTGTTACTTTCCGAATCGCCAATTTTGCGTGTATTTGGTTGGCCCTTGTTTCTGGGTCTGTCGATTGACGCTTGTGGTACTTCAAACGTCCACAGTCATCGCCATATTATCCGTGGCTTCACGAGTGCTCCAGTACCAGTGGCAGCTGGGGCTTGTACTGAAGAGTTCGCAAGAACTGCACTGTACTTTTCGAGCTTCTGCTTGTCCTGAGGTGTCGGTCTATTTCCCCCTACCCATACAGCAGCCGTACAAACAATGCCCGGACGGTGGCGAGACAGAGAAAGGCTACTCCTGTGTGATGGATTGAAGAGACCACCATGGAGCAGCGGGATGAAAACGATGATACCACGGGTGCGGCTCTTGCTATGACCGCATCCAGCTGCCGATATATTGGAACTCAGCGGCACGCGGCCGCCACATTGAAGAAGGTTGTGCAGCGTTTGAAAACACTGATGCCACCTCGGCTCAGTCCGGAACGTGGATACGCCGATAGCTCCTCCGTTCCGGCGAGCCATGGCTCTGGTGTAAAACCGGCGGCTCTACCAGATCGTGCTGCCAACAGAGTGCCTGCTAGCTGTTCTTTTATTGATTCTGACCCCAGCCGACCACAGCCGGCTTCATGGTCCGGGGTGAAATCTCGTCTGCACGACCGGCATTCCTCCCCACGTACTGTCGGAAATCTTTCATTAAGCAGCGTAGACTCATCGTGCGACCCTATATCCTGCTTGTCCATCGGGAGGAAGACGCGTTTTCTCCCCACCTCCGCCCATGCCGTCTCAGGTAAAGGTCGAGACTTCCGCTGTGCCTCGCCTATAATCTATTCCAAGTGAGAATATCGAATAGCTTCATGCAACGCTTGCGAAGCAGATAAACAAGTTCCGTGCGCAGAAGCATGAGGTCGCTGGTCTTTCCACACAGTTCGACGCCTAAGAAGAAAAGTTACGACAAGCCCATCAACAGGATGTTGATAGACGCGTGAAGGCTGAGGTTACACTGTCTAAATTCACGCTACTCCAAGCCTAGTTCAAAGATGTGAAGCCAAATACCGAAGCTCGACACGTTGACCGTAGGTTCTTTGGAGGCGCCTAGCACCCGAGGCCATGTGCCGCCACCAGGCATCGGAAGGGCCGCAAACATGTGAGACAAGTCCGGTCAAACTACTTCAATGGTACCACAGTCGTTGAGAATCAGATCGTACAGTCGTGCTACGCCGAATCTACTGAGTTGGCCTCAAAACGTTCAGTTGCGATCCGGAACTGGAGAGGCCGCAGTGAGCCATGCATGCCGGGGGTAATCTTCGTGCGTTTGTGTTTCCGGAAATGGATGCTGATGTCCATTGAGTGCAGTACGAGGTCTAGTGATACTACTGGTTTACTACACATTTTACAGTCCCAGGTAGATCATTACTTCACCTGGACCTCGGCCGGGTAGACGTCCAAGCCTTGTATAACTAGACTCGGATTTCTAGCAGGTGGACGTCCAAGTCGTGTATTACTATGCTCGGACTTCCACTAGATACACGTCTAAGTCTAGTAACACTGAACCCGGCCGTTCACTTGGTGGAAGTCCGAGTCTAGTCTCTATTGGACAGTGGGTTTTGCCTCATTTGAGGTCAACTCTGGCCTCATTTGAGGTCAAAATCATGACTGCACTAAATAAATTATCCCTTCGCTTTCTCATTATATTTGAAAGGTGGAGTACCTCTACCGTCCTCCTTGTGATCCTTTCGCGTACAAGTAGAACAATTTCTACAACTATATATAACTGCGACGAGGTAGTCCAGTGAGCTTCGCGCTGCTGGGAGAGCATCTGACCGCTAGTTCGAGTCTCGCTGAGCGCCTTTGCGCTTGAAAATCCTCTTTGAGGAGTAGACAGGTTTCGAAGTAGTTGTGTTTCAGGGTTTTCTTAGAGAGCCCCCTTCAACAGAAGACGGTATACGGTGACATTTTCTAAAGGGGTATTCCATAGCGATGCAACGAAATTGAGCAAGTCTTATGACGGCGATAGAATTATCCGGGGCTATAGAATCAATTTTAATTTTGGTAGACATTCAGAAGTGACAACTATGATGTCAACCAGGGTAGCTCACCAACATGACATCCAGGCTTTACTTCCCATAGAACTGAAACATTTTAAAACCTGCTCCTCATTTCCTTCACATTTGAAACCATGGACGTCCTGGACATGCTTCTTGAAGCAATCCGTGCCAGATTCAGGACGACAAATGTAAACTTCGGAACGAATTTTTCTGAAACAACCTGAACCTACACACTTCGATTTCTTTGAGTTCTTACAGAATGAACAGCGATATTGATAGGCATCGTTTGATGACGTCCCGTCAGAGAACCGACGTCCGCGTTGTGTCGGGGTCAGGTGGCCCCCAAACGCACCGTCAAAGTCTATGTTGTCGTGCGGGGTTTCAGCTGCAAACCTCCTACGAGCCTGCAAACCTCCGTCCACGCCATTATTAATTATTCCAACTGCCACTTGGCAGTAGAACTCGTTTGGAATCAACACCCTACTCTTTCGGCATCCTGAGTAAAGCTTCCACATGTCAACGATGCAGATAGCCAGTACAGAGGTGTTCGCCCTCATCGCCCAATCTTCAACCTCGAACTTCTTTTCCAGCCCAAGCTCATCCTGACGACAACGGTTGTGCTTTTCAATTTGAAAGCATGTTCCGAACTTGTTCTCACATACTTTCAGAACGGAAATCTCAATGCTGGCCAGGTGAGGATTTCCGTCACGGGACCTCCACCTCTCACGGTATATGTTGTCACCCGCCGAGGTTGTCTCATTAGGGCTGATGAAATAGCGTCTATCCTGGTCAGCCCAAATGACAGCCATGAGGTCGGACTTTCCAGTGCCCATCGTGAGGTGAGAACCCTTGTCTGCTATTTCCAGTCAGGAGAGGTAGTCAACACGGTATCACTTTCTGGCTGTCTTGACAACACCAGTAAACTTGAGGCCACTGTTAAAAACCACTTCAGCTGTCTCAACCGACGCGAAGTACGAGTCAGCGCAGATGACCCTGTCCGTGTGGACCCATGGTTCAACTGG
>JAUKWC010095821.1:9058-26922 GCA_032356245.1 Endocladia muricata
ATTCGTTCCAGTGTCGGCCCATGTCTATCGGCGATCGTCCATCACCTGCAAGCGTTGATTACCACCAGCGCACCAGCGCGGCCTTGCGCGGTTCGAGCGAGCCGGCCTATCGCCCCTCAACGGCGACGGAGGTCCTGTTGGGCTCCCAGACCACGAGCGAGCGATTGGCGGCATGGCCGGATGCTGAAGGCCTGGTCGATCCGGGTTTGATCGGTGGTGCCGCGCTCGGAAGCCAATTGCCGTTGCCGGTCAATCTGTTACCAGGATCGGGGGCGGTGCAGGCTGACATCGCCGGAGCCATGCTGGAAAACGTGGCCAACGGGCAACCGCCTTTCCGACCTGAACTCGGGCGGGTCGGGGGGGTGTCCTGGTTCGTCACGCACGGAGAGCCGTATACCGGGGTGGCCGATACGTCGATTACCATTCCGGTCGAGATCGATGCCCCTTCCGGTGCGCCCGTGATCGAGTTTCGCGACAAGGAACTGCTAGAACTGTTCCATGCGCACCTTCCTGATGCTGAGAAACGTGCGGAGGAACAGTTCAGAAGCCGTCACGCGCTGGGCGCCGATGACTTCCTGAACAGTCGCGCAAGAAACACGATCGAGAGAAACGCACTCAAGATTGCCGAACGTGAAATGTGGGAATCGGTCGGTAAGCAAGTGGCCGATTCGGACGCAGGCCTAGGACGCGTAGTTCTTGAGAACAGTACATTTTCGAAGCAGGGCGACGGCGTCTTCACGCTTACCAGCAACGCTGATCGCATTCGCGTGCAGGGTGGAACGGCCAGCCTGCTGGACATCGTGCGCAATAACGGCATTCCAGCCGAGCCGCACGTGGTCGAGTCAGCCGAGCAACTCGCGCGGCAGGGCAAGGTCGTCGGGCGGCTCGAGGGTGTTTTCCGGGTTGGGGGTCGGGTATTTGTCGTAGCCGGCCTCGCACATGATGGCTACAACATCTACAGAGCCGACGATCGAGTGCGCGAGACGGTCAAGACCGCTTCCGGCTGGGCGGGAGCGGCGGGAGGCGTTGCGGCCTACAACGTGGCTACCGGCCCGACCAACGCAGCCGGGCCTATCGCGTGGGGGGCAAATGCGGTCGGCAGTCTCGTCGCGGGAGGCGTTGGCTATCTGGCAGCTTCAGAGGTCGGCGAGAGGGTGTACGACCTGGTCGTCGATGGTGACCCGATCGTTGTGGCACCCGATCAATGAGCGAGGCGCACCCTTACGATTGGGCGGTTTCGGGACCGCCTCTCGGGATCTGGCGAACCTCGGCTGGAAGCGCCGCGGTGCTCATGAACGACACGCTGACGTTGCGCCCGGACGGTACGGGCCTGCACGTTTCGCGTAGCGCCTTTTCCGGAACGCAGCGGACTGCTCTGGTCTGGCGCCACCTTGCCGAAGGCCGGCTGGCGATCGTGGCTCTTCAGGAGGGTGAAACAGCGGATTCGATCAGCGATGACATGTGGGAGCCGGTCGAGTACGTTGCCGCATGGCAGGCAAACGACGCCAGTCAGCGCGAGCCGGTTCTGAAGAATCGAACGCAGGACGGGTTCTGGTCATTGCTCGACCCGGTACAACTGGTTGGGAGATCCGGGTAGCCAGATTGCGGTGCGGGCATGCGAATCCGGATCGGCTGCCATCGGCGCGGTGCCAGCCAGCGCGGAGCCCGCGAGTACACCTTCCATGAGCTGCCAGGCAACGGTTTGACCCTGCTGACACCTAGCCGCCGAGTAAGGCTAAGGCCGGGTGGTCAACGAGTTCGTGAATCGCTCACCGACCGGCTCGTTGGCGGAGGTAAACCTGGCGACGAAGTATCCGATACTGCTTGGTGGTTCGTTGCGCGGGACGGCACGCCATTGCGCGAAGTAAAAGGCGCTACGAGGCGACGTATGCGCCCGCTATTCACAAGACGTTCCGACGGCACCGTGTCCCCGTTCAATGTGAACCCCGACGACGGATCCACCCGGGTGCCGTCGCCGGGTCGAGACGCCGGCGCTGATCAATCGACGCGCGTATAGACCGAGTCGAAGTTCAGCGTGAGCGAGCGCCGATCAGGTGTGTTTCCACGATCCATCGGCATCACCAACTCGGTGGGCGAGATGAAGGAGACGATGGTGGAGGTGTCGAGCGGCACCGTCGCAGGGTTGCCGAACACGCTGCGGACGCTGAAGTCGAGCTCCCGAGCTTGCACCCCGGAATCGGCGATGAGTTCGGCACCCAACGTGAAGATTCCGGCGACAAAGGGTTCGAAGGGTGAAGCACCGCCCTCGGGCTGCAGCGGCTCGCCCGCGCAATTCGGGTCTGCGTAGTTTGCATGGAACTGCTCGAATCGATCCCCTTCGAAGACATAGGTCGATTTCAGGTCCCCGCCGGTGCAAAGCTCCCACGTGCCCGTCAGTGCTGTGGCCGTACCGGACCCCGCTGTTGCCGCGCTGCCATCGCCATTCGATGACATGTCGGTCGTCTGGCCGGGTGCGTCGCCGGTGGCGTCGGTGGGCGTAGTTCCGGAAACAGGATCGGGATCGCCGTCGGAGTCGCTGGAGCCGCTGCAACCGGCGATCGTGAGCATGCCGACCAGCAGCAGGCTGAATGCCGGGGCGCGTGGGCACGTTGACGTGACGGGCGATGCATCGTGCATAAATTCAATCATCTTCGGCTCTTGCCAAAGGTTCGATGGAGCTTGCCTGTGAGGGCGATACCGGACGTCCGGTAAGACTTTCGAGGCACACGTTGCGTAGACGTGATGCCCTCGACAGGCGTTGGCCCGGTGGTCATGGATCGCTGGTCACTGACGAATGGTCGTTGACCGATGGGAATCGGCCGCTCGTTGCTGACTTGACGCTGCCGGCGACTGTGTGCCGACCGACGCCGATGACACGGCCAGTGGTCAGCAGAGTCAGTGCTCTGCGTCCAGGTACGGCACCCCTAAACCAACGACCAGTTTCCGGTAGAAACCGGTTGTGTGATGTGGTTGGCGTTTGGCCGCTGCACGATCCGGTACAGCCGATTGGAAGATCTGACGCATCGGGGAGATGTGCATTCACAGCGACAGGGTGCGAAGGGCCGCCTCGAGCGCGAAGATCTCTTCTGCAATGGGCGCAACGTCGGGCGAACTTCTAGGGTTTTTACTATCGTCAGGAGAATCGGTACGTCGTAACGTGGCGTTTCTAGAATTATCGCAGCGACAGCCATGGATTCCCCGAACCTTGTCAACCGCGGTGCCGTGCAACAGCCCGGCGCTCGTAGCGCGAAAGCCGGAAATTCCGCCCAGCGCGAGAGCTCGTCGAGCGGGGCGGCCGCCCTCGTATCAGGCCGTAGCGGTTCGGTGCTTGCATTGTTGGACGCGGCCTCGCGTCAGCGCCACCTCGGTTCGGGTCACTCGTCCAGGAAGCAGGCTGATACCAGGACCGAATCGTCGTCCACGACGGGGTCCACGACGGGGTCCACAGCCGCTAGTTCCTCGACAGGCGCTTCCACGAGCACTGCCGGTCCGAACGTGGATCCCGAAGCGCAGGCGCTGACGCAGGCCTTCCAGGAGAAGTTTGGCGAGGCTGCCTCCGATCACGACGAATTCCACGCACTGATGCGCAAGACCTACGGCGATAGCTACGACTACACGGCTGCCGAGAAGATACGCAACCAGACGCTGGCCGGTGACTTCAGCTGGATGCCCGACATACGTGTCATGGACGCTGCGGACATGCAGGACGACAGAGGCGCGCAAGCTGGCGGAACCGCGCACGGTGCCTACAGCAGCGAGAACGACACGATCTATCTCAGCAGGGACCTGCTCGAAGGCGATCCTGACTTCGCGTTGCAGATCCTGACCGAAGAGGTCGGTCACGGCCTGGACACTCGCCTGAACGACTCCGATTCGGCCGGAGACGAGGGCGCGATCTTCGCCGCCCTGCTCGGCGGCGACGATCTGTCGCAGGAAGAGCTCGATGCGATGCGTGCCGAGAACGACCACGGCACCATCATGGTGGACGGAGAGGAGATCGAGGTGGAGTTCGGGTGCTCCTGGTCCGATTTCGACGTGGTCCATCAAACGAGGAAGGCATTCAAGAAGATGATTGCCCTCATCCCCGGACCTGTCGGTGACATGCTCGTCGCCGCGCTGGATGCCATCGAGGAGATGCTGGATTCTGTGAAGGAGGCAGTACTCAAGGTACTGAACTCGGAGATCTTCAACTACCTGCTGCTGATCTGTTCGTTCATTCCTGCGCTGAACCTGGTGGTGCTCGCCATCCAGATCGTCAAGGCGGTGTACATGATCGCCCAGGGAATCAAGCATGGCAGCATGGCCATGGTGCTGAGCGGTATAGCAAGCCTGGCAACCTCGGTTGCCGGAATGGGGGCCGCGATGGGCGCCTCCGCCAAGTTCGTCGAAACCGCAACGAAGGTTGCCGACTGGGCGAATGCCGCAGCCAAGACCTACCAGGCCGCGTCGCAGAAGGACTTTGGAGCGGCATTGTCGATACTGTCCGACAGCTTTGCCGGAACCGATGCCGGAACGGCGTTCGGCTATGCCGGCAGCGCCTATTCGACCTATGAGGCGGTCGACAGCGGTGACGTACTTGGGGGGATGAGCATCGGTTCGGAGCTGCTGGGCAACGTGACGACCGGTGACACGGCGGAGTTCTTCAAGTCGGTCGATGGACATGTCGACACGGTCGGCACCATCGTGGAGGCAGTACGTACGGGCGACTACAGTGGCGCCGCCGACATGCTGATGGCGAACTACGGTGACAACATCGGGCTCAGTGCCAAGCAGCAGGACCGCGTGGTCGAGATCGCAGGCGGGCTGCAGATGGTCGACAGTGCCCGTCAGATGATCAAGGACGGAAACTACGCAGGCGCCGCGATGGCACTCTACGGGGCGGCTGAAGAGTTCGGCATCGGTGACGAGGCCGGAGCAACCTTGTTCAAGGCGGCTGAAACGGTTGCGCAGATTGCCGAAGTCGCCATGTTGATGGAACGCGGTGAATACGGTGAAGCGATAGCGCTCGGCGCATCCATCGCGGATTCCGATCCCAGCCCCGAGATGAAGCAGCAGGTCGACAACCTCGTGAAACAGGCCGAGCGCGCCGAGAGCATCATCGAGGCTATCGACACGGGGAATTATTCGGGAGCGCTCGGGCTTATCGCTGAAGGGTTTGGCGAGCCGTTGACCGAGAACAGCAAGCGGATGCTCGTCTACCTGGAGACCCGCGTCGAGGCACTTGTGGTGTTGAAGGAGGCGGTCGAGTCCGGCGACGCCAGCGGTGCGCTCTCGGCCCTCGAGACGGTAGCGGGCGTCGAGTTGCCACCACAGATCGGCGAAACGGTCGCCATGGCCGAGAACGCGGTAGAGCTGGTGGCCGACATCAAGGCGGCGATAGAGACCGGTCAGTATTCGAAGGCAGCCGAGCTTGTCGCCACCATTGCGGACACGCTCGACGATGCGCAGCTTTCCCACTCACTGCAAGGCTTCGCAGCGCTGCTCGACGATCTCGGCATGCTGTCAGCGAGTGCCGATACTGCAATGGCGGCTACCGCCTGAAGGGTCGCCGGTCCAATCGCGGCGGTCCGGGTCGGTCGAGTAACGGGCTGACGGCCCTGCAGAGCAGAAGCTCTGCAGGACCGAATGCCCGATCAACGCTGGCGGCGAGCCGCTTCGCGAGCAAGCACATCAGGATCGAGGGTGACCGTGCTCTTGCCTTCCCGCCGCTCCCTCTCCTCGTCGGCTTCCGCCATGAGCGCAAGCCAGGCGCCACCATCACCATCGACGGTCGTCTCGGCGGTTGCATTGTCGCTGTTGCCGAGCGTTGCCTGCTGGGCGGTCGCCCGGTAGCGCCGTCCGTCCATCACGAAATCCCCTCCGAGCGAGAACCCGAGGTGGCGTTCCACACGCCCATCCGCATGGCTGATCTCTATCGTCAGCCCGTCGTCCAGCATGGCGAATCGATCGTGCACGATGTTTCCGTCCTCGTGCTTGCTCGACGCATCAACGCTGGACCATTGTGAATAGCTGGAACGTACCGCCGCAGACAAGGTCTGGTTGCTACTGAACGTGGCGATCCTGGCACCACGGCGTTCTATCTCGCCCGCAGCCGTCAGCACCAGCGCTTCGTGCCGTGTGATCATGGTCGGCCCGCTCGACCAGGCCGTGCTGTGCAAGCGGGTGCCCGCCAGGTGTTGGATGCTCTGGCCTCCGCGTTCGATCTCGACGCCGCCTATAGCGGACCATGTGCCGCTGCTGCGGTGTTCCAGCTCGTAGCCGTCGTCCTCCGATACACGCCAGCGGGCCCAGCCCGCTGAAATTTCGCTCGTCTGAGGGTATCGCATGTCGAGCGGCGAGCTCACCAGGTCCAGGAAGGCCAGGCCGCCCTCCAGAAGCAGCACGGTGGTCTCTACCATCGCAAGCCCGCCGGGCCCGTAGCGCGCCTGGCTGGTGTGGAATGCCGCGGCAATGTCGGCGGGCGCTATCCGGCGCACGACATCCTCTACCAGCGTCAAGGCTGCACTGTCGGTCGCGACGCCGAACAGGGCGTCATCCAGTACGGCGGCATCGGTCGCAGAAGAGCCGGCAGCCGAGCCGGCCGTGTCTATGATCGAGCGCATGGTCGGACTCCTTGCCGTCAAATGATGCAGAGAGTAGCGCCGTGCGCGCCTGGGCTCAATCCGTAGAAACCCTAGAGATGAGGCGTCGAATGCAATCGAATTGCCGAGCGGGGCGACGCCATCATCGATACTCGATCAGCCCCGCAGACATGGCACGGTAGCGAATTCGCGGGCAGCGGATGCGGACGCCGAACGAACTCAATCCGCCCAGACGAACTGGGTGTCGTAGTACCACTTCTGCCTTCCGGATCGAGGATTGTCGTTGAAGCTGAAACTCGCTGGAAGTTCGCCAAGCGGGTGGGCATCGGAGTGCTGCACCTTGATATCCGTGCCGATTCCCTCGAACACGTCCAGGTACGTCGTCTCGCCCCGCCACGCTATCAGCATGAGCGAGGGGTACTCTCCGCCGAACACCTTGCTCTCGGATATGGCTTGATCGTCGCCGTGCAGGACGACCAGATACGTGCCGTCCGGTGACCAGGTGGGTCGCCCGACGGCCATGTCGGCCGGGGTGTCGGCTACGCTGATGGCCTCACCGGTAGCGATGTCCAGCACTAGCGCGCGGTACGGAGTGACGTCGGGGTCGACCAGGTCGTAGGCGATCGAAGCGCCATCCGGGCTTACCGCAATCTTGCCCACGCGGGCGTCTTCGCTCGCGCTTATCCGGAAGGCGTTTTCGATCTGAAGCGATCCGGCCGGAGCCATGACCAGAAATGCCCCGGCGTCGGTGTTCTGAATGCCGTAGACGACCCGGTTGTCCGGCGTCCAGTCGTAGCGGGTGTTACCGGCTTGACGGCGAGAACTGCGCACCTCGTCAAGCAAGTCCCCGGATGCGGTGTAGAGGCGTAGCAGCCGATCGCTGAACAGGTCGTGGTTCTGCTGCACCTCGACGACGAACATCGAGCCGTCAGGAGACATCACGGGTGGCTTCGAGATCTCGGTCTCAAGCGTCAGCAGGCGTTCACGCTGATCGGCAGCACTGGCGACTTCGATGCAGGAACGTAGTTCAGTGAACCCCCTCGGCGGTACGTACTCCTCGCACTCGTTGACGCCGTACATGATCTGCGGACTCAGACGGGATGTGCCTACCAGGAATTCGGCGCCGGACCGGTACTGGCTTTCGTCATCTCGCCTCTCGCGAACGAAGGAGGAGATGCCCGATATCCCGCTGTCGACAGAGATGGCGTAGCTCAGACCGAGCGACTGACTGACTACCCCGTTCGTGGCGTAGAGGGTTCCGCCGACCGATGGCTGGGCAGGGTCGCTTGAAGGCGCGTTGGCCCCACCCCCCGAGCCGCCGGAGCACGACAGCAGCGGGGCGATCGCGAAGAGCAGCACGACCGGTCGCGTGATGCTCGAGAGGTACGTGCGGGATGTACTGGACATAGCGAAAGACACCATCGGTGATGCGAAGCTCGTGGACATGCCTGAGGCGGGTGCACGCAGCGAGGCGGCAACCCGTGCTGCCCCTGCCACGTTAATCCTATGTGGCTCGTTCGACACACCGCGTCTGACAACGATCGGCCCCTGATCAAGTCTAGGGTTTTTTCTCTATTCGCAGGTCTCTCGGCTGCGTAAGGTGGATCCCAGACGATCAAGTGATGACTTGGCGTTCGTTTGCTACCCCACAACAACCAGGATCGGAACATGAGCGACGTAGGTGCCACACAGGCCAGCACACAGACCAACCCTCAGATGTTCAATACATCGGAAGCATCCAATGGCGCTGCGTCGGATGCGGACGTAGCCGAGCAGCTGGCTGCCGACCATGGTTCCGAAAACGTCGCGGGCGCGCACCAGAACATGACGCTCGCCATGTTCCACGCCGCGCTCAAGAATCTGATCGCCGATGACCCCTCGCTGAGCGAGCCGATCAAGGAGATGGCCTACGCCTCGATCGACAACGCTACTGCCGAAGGCCGGGCGTCCACCACACCGGAGGCGTCCGATGCGGTCGAATCCAGCACGCTCAAGGAGTCGGCTACGGATGACCTGCGAGAGATGATGAAAGACATCATGCTTTCCATCGCTGCCCAGAACGACGAAGACAGCGGCGCAGGATCGACGGAGGAAACGGCAAAGAAGTCGAACAAGGGTGGTGGCGAGGAAGGGGGCGGAAACTTCCTGGAGCGAATCGCCGAAGCCATGGCGAAGATCCAGGCCAAGTGGATAGACAAGGCGGAAGGTCATCAGAAAGAAATGAACACTGCCGCCGGAAAGGACGATGCCACCGAGGAGTTCACGATGGCGCAGGGCAAGTATTCTGCAGCCATGCAGATGTTCAGCATGACGGCCGCCGCGACCTCGACCTCCATCAAGAGCGTCGGTGAGGGCTTTGCCGGTATCGCGCGCAAGCAGTAGCCACTGGCTTCTTCGCACGGACAGGAGCAGCGGAAGGTGGAATCGCCACTCTCTCTGTCTCCCGCTTCGTGCAACCGGATGCCGACAACCGCGAGGGGCGCCTCCCTTCGCGGTTGTCTTCCTCGATGAGGTAGTACGCCTGTTCGGAAGCGGATTCGGTGGTCGAGGGGCCTCGGCCGACTTGCGGGCGCCACCACAGATGCCGACCGGGTGGCTGCAGCCGTAGTCGATCACGGCGGCGAGGCAGACGAGCCCACCGCTGAAGACATCCGCCTCGGGGCGCAGTTTCGCGGCGGCGAAGTCGCGGATCTCGGCGCTGGTGAAGCCCGTGATCACCCAAGCGGTGTTGTAGCTCACACCCAGTCGACGCACCAGCTCCATCGCCGAGACACCGTTCCTGGAATGCGTCAGGTGGTACATCGCGCGGAACCACACGGTGAGCGGCAGCCTCGCAGGCCGGACAGACTAAGCCGTTCGGCCAGCGCAGCTTCTCCAACTGCTCGATGCACTGCTCTTCGGTGCCGCAGCGTTCGTTGAACGCCGGCTCCGGGAGCCCCTTCTGGAACTGGATCGTGTTGCACTCCATGGTGCCTGCCCGAATCGCCGTGCGCTGTGCAAATACACAGCTACAAGTACGGTACAGCTACAAGTAAGGCTTGGGATGATCGGTAGTCAAGTCGCTTCTTGTGGTGACAGCGTGTTGTATTGCGGAGAACCGTCGTGAACCCAGTCAGTGCATCGCGTTCGAGCGGTGCTTATTCACGTGATGCGGCTCGCGATGCCGCGATGTCTTCACGTGGACCGGACACCGACACCGGTCGATCTTCCGGGCCGTCGGTGTCAAGCGACCGGACGCGCGATAGACCCATGGCGCAGTCGCACGAACAGGCGTCGCCGGACGTATGGACGACGGCCGAGCGTCTGGCGAGTTCGCCCACCACCGGCGAACAGCTGGCCGGACGAGAGGCGGAGCTACCCAACGGGCTGGTGGGTGCGGCGCACGGGCTGGTCGACAGCGGCTACCGCGCCCTGGTGTCCAACCCGGAATTGACGGTGCGCTACGAGACCACCACCAGCCCGATCAATCACAAGGGCGGCGTATCCGATCCGGCCCGCGCGCAGCTCGAGGCAGTAGGCATCACGGTAGCGGACTCGACGAACCCGACGCCGCCCGGCTCCCGGCTGCCGGCACCCGGGCAGTCGGTCAATGCGGTCAACACCTTCAACGGCAATCTTGCCAGTCAGGCTATCGCTGATCGGCTCGACGCCACACCCGGCGCCTCGAACGTGGAACAGGAGGTCCGCTACGATGCGAAACTGAGCCGGGTCGACTCCGCGGTCCGCAACAACGATGTGCTCGGGGATCGGCGTGTTGATGTGCGGGCCGAGTTCCGGCATCCGACCGATCCACGGCTGAACGCCGTGCTCGACGTCGAGTCCAAGGCGACGCGCATAACACCCAGCACGATCAACGAAACCCAGGTAGCCCACGATGCGGCGCGTTTGTCACGCAACGGGGCGATGCGTGGGGCAGGCTTCGCCCTTGAAGGTGTCGGTCGCGTGGCACGCCCGGTAGGTGTGGTGCTCGACGCCGTCGATGTAGGCGGCGCCTACCGCGCGGACGGTAATCGCGTAGGCGAGAACACCGGTCGTGCAGTTAGCGGTCTGGCCGGCGGTGCCGCCGGGGGTTGGGGGGGTGCTGTCGGCGGTGCCGCCATCGGTACTGCCATCCTGCCCGGTGTGGGTACGGTGGTGGGCGGGGTGATCGGTGCGGCAGCCGGTGCGTTTGGCGGAGACGCGGCCGGACGCGGCATTTTCAATACGGTCAGTAGCTGGTTCGGAAGCTGACCCTGCAGCGTGACCCGTCGCTCTGGTACCGTCGCAGTCGTCCTCGTCAACGGAGCACTCGTGCATGGTCAAGGGCTGGGC
Organism: Endocladia muricata; assembly: GCA_032356245.1. Lineage (NCBI taxonomy): Eukaryota > Rhodophyta > Florideophyceae > Gigartinales > Endocladiaceae > Endocladia > Endocladia muricata. The sequence goes on from JAUKWC010095821.1 coordinate 19,951, forward strand.
GAGCAAGCTGGGACGCGCGGTCGGGCTCACGCGCGGCGATGCGGAGCATGAGTCAGCGGACCTTGCAGCCCTGCTCGAAGACTATCCCCCGCTTGTGCTGCCTCATGTCGGGTCCGCTTCCGGGCTGTCGGCGGGGCAGGCCGAAGAGAACCTCGCGGCCTGGGTGGCTGCTGTGCCGACCCGGCTCGATGCGCTTGCAACCTTGCTGCAGCACCAGTCGCTGGAACTACCGGATTCGCTGGCACGAGCGGATCCCCTGGGGCTGTCGGACCGTCTGCACGCGTGGGCAGGTACGGCATGGTGTGGGCTGGCATCGCGCATCTCCGGGCAGCCGCGCCAGCGGTGGCTCGCCAACGAGCGGCAGGGCGACGCCATCTCGTTCTCGATGACGGCCGATGTGACGATGCTGCTCGGGGAACTCATCAAAGCTCGACGGCCGGGTTTGCAGTGGGCGGTGGACCTGGACGTCGAGAATCGTCAGGACGACATGCCGAGTGCGAATCGTGTGGTGCTTGCGGGGCAATGGATTCCTGATCCTTCGAGAACTGCAAGGCTGGATCTGGACGAAGTGGTGACGGCCCGGCTTCTGAAGCCTGACAGTATGGCCCAGCGCTTCGAGAACACGTGGCGTCACACGATGCAGGCTGCCATCGATGGATTGTACGAGGGTGCCGGAGTGGTCGTAGAGCCGGCCTTGGCCCCGGGAGACTCACGACCGATGTGATCGCACTCTTGCAAGCAAGCCTCTAATCTCGGCCAAGACCTGGTTCAGTGCCGGAACTGCCGCCGTCGGCTAGCGTCCGGTCGACGCGGTACGCGCCCAGGTCGCGGGGCCGAGGGCAGGACACCGTTCGTCGCCGAGGTGCAACCGCCCACGATGGCCGCCATCGACAGATGGCCCTGCAGGTGATCACGGGCTTCACCAGCGCCGAGATCCGCGACTTCGCCGCCGCGAAACTGCGCCCCGAGGCGGGTGTCTTCAGCGACGGGCTCGCCTGCCTCGCCGCCGTGATCGACAACGGCTGCAGCCACCCGGTCGGCATCCGTGGTGGCGGCCGCAAGTCGGCCGAGGCCCCGGCGTTAAGTAAGCGATCCACCGTGCCCATGTAGACGGACGAAGATCGGTGCTTGATGCTGGCAATTTGCTCACCGCCGAGATTCACATGGCCTCAACGATCAACCGTCGCACCAATGACCTGGGGGAGGAACTGATCTCCCGCCGGCGATTTCCGCTCCACCTGAGATGGTTCTGCGGATCAGCAGCTTGCGCAACCTCGCTAGGCCGGCCTCTCGCAACGTATGCTGAGCGACTTTGGGAACCCTGCCGGTGCCAGCGATGGCATCGCACACCCATTCGCTCCGCAAGACCTTGTCGGCCTCGGGTTTGGTCCGGTTGCTCTGTTGCCGATTTCGCGATGTGCCCGATCCGCGGCGTCGCCAAGCAAAGGTGGTCCACTCGCTGAGCGATACCCTGCTGGCAGCCTTCGCGATGTTTCAATTCGAGTGTCCCTCGCTGCTTGCGTTCGACACGGGGACGCGCGGCGAGTCGGCGACACTGTCCAGCAATCTCAAACGCCTCTACCGGCTCTCGGATGTATGCGACGGCGTAGAAGCGCGGATATTTGCCGCTGACCAATCTGATCGGAACCGGCGTCAGGTAGTCAGAACCGGCACGGATCGAGGTCTGGGCAGCGAGACCTGTCATCGCTGGGTGCCGGTGCTCGGACCGGCTTGCCCGACCCGCGTACACAAGGTGGGCCGATAGAGAGAGGCACGGCGACGGTCCTGATTTCGCAGTCCGATCCGCCGCCGTGCCCGAAGACAACCGTGCTCTCGCACAGCCCGCTCAGTATCGACATCGAGCAGGTTCACATCCAGCACTCGTCGGCATTTCTCGCCGATGCTGCCTTCCGCTCGCTTGTTTGTGTGCGCCCGTTGCCGTCGCCTGGTCGTGCTGTGCCGCGCCTGCGATCGGGGCCATATCTACTGCGGATCGAGCTGCTCGACGGCCACCCGGACCGAACGCTTGCGCGAGGCTCGCCGTCGTCACGCCGGCACGCGCCGTGGCCGGATCGGCAACGCCGAACGACAGCGACGCCATCGCGCGCGCACCGCGTCACACAACGCCGAACAAGTAACGGAGCACGGTTCCGACACAACCGCCGTTGTCGCACCGTCCGCGAACGCGCCGGACACCCAGACGAGGGCCGGTACCGATCGGTTCGACCCGATCGATACCCGGATCCGCTGTCATCACTGCCGCCGCGTCTGTGATCCGTTTCTTCGAGCCGGCTTTCTTCGGCCCGTCGAGCGCGATCGACGACCCGCACCCCACCGGCAGGACGGCCACGACCCGTGACGATCAACCAGGAGCTGGAGGCGAAGATCCTTCGCTATCACCACGTCGAGCAGTGGGGCGTGCACACGATCGCCGCCCAGCTGGGCGTGCACCACTCGGTCGTGGATCGGGTGCTCTCGCAAGCCGGCATGCCCAAGGTCGAGCGCGCCGCACGCGCCTCGATGATCGATCCCTACCTGCCGTTCATCGTCGAGCAGCTGGCCGAGTTCCCCAAGCTGTCCGCCGCCCGGCTGTTCCACATGGCGCGGGTTCGCGGCTACACCGGCGCCCAGAGTCACTTCCGAGCCCGCATCGCACAACTTCGCCCGCCTCCCATCCCGGAGGCCTACCTGCGGCTGAAGACATTGCCCGGCGAACAAGGCCAGGTCGACTGGGGTCACTTCGGCCATCTGCAGATCGGACAAGCCCGCCGCCCGTTGATGGCGTTCGTGCTGGTGCTCAGCCACAGCCGCCGGATCTTCTTGCGATTTTATCTGAACGCCCAGGCCGATGCGTTCGCCGCCGGTCACATCGAGGCCTTCGATACCTGGAACGGGTTGCCCCGGATCCTGCTCTACGACAACCTGCGCTCGGCGGTGCTGGAACGCAAGGGGGCTGCGATCCGGTTCAACCCGGCGCTGCTGGCTCTCGCGGCGCACTACCGGTTCGAGCCCCGGCCGGTGGCCGTGGCGCGCGGCAACGAGAAGGGGCGCGTGGAGCGCGCCATCCGCTACATCCGCGACAGCTTCTTCGCCGCGCGCACCTTCACAGACCTTGCCGACCTGAACGCCCAAGCCGATCAGTGGTGCGAGGGCATCGCCTCGGATCGAGCCTGCCCGGAGGATCCCTCGATCACGGTGCGCGAGGCGTTCGAGCGTGAACGAGCAAGCCTGCTGGCGCTGCCCGAGCACCGCTGGCCTGCCGAGCAGCGGCTCGAGGTCCGCGTGCCCAAGACACCGTACGTGCGCTTTGACCTGAACGACTACTCGGTGCCGCACGAGCACGTGCGCACCACGCTCACCGTGTTCGCCGACGCCACCACGGTGCGCATCGTGGATGGCGCGAGCGAGGTGGCCCGCCATGCGCGCTCGTGGAGCCGCGGCGAGCAGATCGAGTGCGAGGCGCACATCGCCGCTCTGGTAGCCGCCAAGGCGGCGGCCACCGCGCACCGCGGACAGCACCGCCTGGGAGCGGCCGCTCCCTCGGCCACCACGCTGCTCGAACAAGCCGCCTCTCGCGGCACCCCGATCAAGTCCCTGGTGCGCGATCTGATCCAGCTGCTCGACGAGTCGGGGTCCATCGAGTTCCAGATCGCCTGCGCCGAGGCGATCGAGCGCGGCGTGCCGCACGCCAACGCGGTGCGCCTGGCGCTGGAGCGCCGGCGCGAGGCGCGCAGCCAACCTCCGCCGCTGGCGGTGCAGCTACCGAGCGATGAGCGCGTGCGCGGCATCGTGGTACGCACCGGTGCGCTCGGCGACTACGACCACATCAACCCCGGCACCGATGCCGACACAGGAGAGCCCGACGATGACGAACCCGACAGCACCATCCCCGAACACTGAACCGCCCGATCCGGGCGTCATGGCACGACTGCTCGAACGCGCCGCCGCGCTGCAGCTGCACGGGCTGGTCGAGCACGCCGAGCAGTTGGATGAGCCGTGGCGTGTCCACATCGCCCAGCTGCTCGACTGGGAAGAGGACGTTCGGCGCCAACGTGGGCTGGAACGCCGTCTGGGCGCGGCACACCTGGGCAAGTTCAAGCCGCTGGCCGACTTCGACTGGGGCTGGCCGGCCTCGATCGACCGAGACAGCGTGAGCACGCTGATGACACTCGGGTTCATGGACACCGCCACCAACGTGATCCTGGTCGGCCCCAATGGGGTGGGCAAGTCCACGCTGGCGCAAAACCTGGCGCACCGGGCGGTGCTGGCCGGGCACTCGGCGCGCTTCGTCACCGCCGCAAAGATGCTCAACGACCTGGCCGCCCAGGATGGTGCCGGTGCGCTGGAGCGCAGGCTTCGCTACTACGCCCGTCCCGAGCTGCTGGTGCTCGACGAGCTGGGCTACCTGGCCTACGGGAACCGGCACGCGGACCTGCTGTTCGAGATCGTCAACCGGCGCTACGAACGCCACGCCACGATCATCACCACCAACCGCCCGTTCGGTGAATGGTCCGAGGTGTTCCCCAACGCCCCGTGCGTGGTGTCGATCGTGGACCGGCTGGTGCACCATTCCGAGATCATCGTCATCGAAGGCGACTCCTACCGGATGCATGAGGCGAAGACGCGTGCCGGGCGCAAGAAGCCGGCACCGAGGGGCAGGCGCAAGCCTGATCCGGATGCCGGGGCGACGGGGTGAGCCCGGATGAGTCAGGCACGCCACCCCAGGCGGCGTTCAAGATGATCGGGGTAATGACGCTGTGGGATACGGCGCAGGCCGAGCAGATGCTGGTGTTCCTGGACGAGCTGCGTGGCGAGATCTGGCAGGTGCACGGTGAGCAAATCCGGCGAGCCCGACATGAGGATGCCGTGCACGCGTCACTCGATCTGGATGACGAAGCGCTGTTCTAAGCCGGAGCAGCGGCGGTCCGCGATGCGGACCGCTTCGCCGTCCACCACGACAGCGGCAAATAACTGCGGATCTACGCCGTCGCTAACACCCGGCTCCTTGAGCACTTGGACGCGGGTCTCGTCCATGTGCAGCACCGGACACTGCCGCAATCGCTCGCGCATCAACTCGATCAGCGGCTCGATACGGGCAGCGCTTCGCAGCACCGCCTCGCTGAGCGTCTGGCGCGGCAGCTCGATGCCGTAGCGCTTCAGGATCGTGCTCATGCGGTAAAGCGGCAGCCCGTCCGCGTATTTTGCGGTGACCAGGTAGGCGGCGGTGTTCGCCGAGACGATCGACCTGGGCAGGATCGAGGGAGCCGGCGGTGCGGTGCGGATGCTCTCATCGCACGCCGAGCATGAGTAGGTCTTGCGAACGTGCTCGATCACCTGGACCTGGGCCGGGATGATGTCAATCTGTTCGCTGGTGTTCTCGCCGATCTTGCGCATCGTGCAGCCACAGGCGCACTGGCGTTCGGCCTCGGACAGCTCGTGCACGACGCGTTGGCGCGGAAGATCCTTCGGCAGTGGCTTGCGAGCGCGTGGAGAGCGCGGCTTGCGCGGTGATGGCGGTGTCGTGTCCGGCGCCGTCTCGGGCGGCTGCTCGGCCTGGATTGTCTCGGCCTCGTCGAACAGCTCGCTCTGCCCGGGCGCCTTCTCGCTACGCGCACCATAGGCAAGCTGGCGCTCGATCCCCAGCGCCTCGATCACCGTGGCCAGTTGCTGGCGCAGGCTGTCGATCTGGCGTTGCATGACCGCCTTGTCCGCCACCGCGGCGGCCAACAATGTCTGCAGGGCCGCCGGCTCGTTGGTCGTGTTGTCGGGGGCCAGCACCATGGGGTGGATTATACCGACGCGCTCATCCGGCCGAGCAAAATCGCAGTGCGCGGTGCGGTTCGTTGTTCCACAGATCGATCCCGTCCAGCAGCCAGTTCAGCTGCTGCCCGTCGAGCGTGACCGTGTCGCCGCTCGTGCTGGCGGGCCAGTGAAAACGCTGCTTCTCCAGCCGCTTGTACCAAAGACAGAAACCGTTACGCTCCCAGCCCAGGATCTTGATCTTGTCAGCACGCCGGTTGATGAAACAATACAACGTCGGTTCGAACGGATCGAGCAACAGGCTCTCCTGCACGATCAGCGACAAGCCGTCGATGGACTTTCTGAAGTCGACCGGCTGCACGCACAGGAACACGCGCGGCAGCGTGGACTCGGGACGCATCATTGTCGGGGCACTGCACCGATCAGCTGGCCGAGCCAGGCAGGCTCGGGCAGTTGATCGAAACTCAGGCTCACCGCTCCGATGCGAATCAGCATGGCACTCGCCGGACGGGGCGCTACAGCGGGCACGACTTCGGCGAACCGTGGCGAGGAGGATGCCGGGGGTGATATCGGCGACGACTCGTTCTGGAGCTGACGACGCCCCCCGTACAGGCTCTGCGCTGACAGATCGTGCCCGCGGGCATAGGCGGCGATGCTGGTACCCAGCCGGTCGATCTCGGTCAGGTGGTCGCCCGAGAAGATGCGCTTGTCGCTCGAGGTTGCCATCGCCGATCTCTGATTGGAAACCGGTGATGTTCAATGCCTGCGGCAGGCCGCGCCAGACGTCGATGCCCGGACGCTTACGGATGAAAGACGTCGATTTGCTCGCGCTTACGAAGGATGAGCGCTGGGCGGCGCTGTTCGCCACGGTCGCGCCGAGCGTGCTGGACATGATGAAACTGCCGGTGCAGGCGGCCGGGACGATCGCGCGGCGGCTCGAGTCGATGCTGTTGCACGAGGCGTTCGATCCGAACGTGTGGCGCCGCTCGCTGCTCGAACGGGTCGACCGGGAGAGCGTCTAGTCTCGCTAACCGATCACGGATGCGCGAAGGGGCGTAATGATAAGGGAAATTTAACAGTGAAGCATGCGCCGCCGAGCTTTTCCGAAATCCCAGGCACAACGTCAGCACGGTGATGGAGCGCTATACGAGATACGACGGCAAGGCCCAATCCGAAGCCTGTAGAGTTGTCACCACGTTGAAATGGCTTTAG
>JAUKWC010095932.1:0-26909 GCA_032356245.1 Endocladia muricata
CACTCTTCAACGACGCCACCCATCCCGCCCACCTTACCTTCCAGTATGTACACCACACACCACCATCACCCGCATTTCCGCACCCTCTCCACCTCCAACAGCCCGCACTCACCGCATGGCATCGCACACTACACGTCTCGCCACCTTTCAACGACGCCTCCTTTCCTGCCCAAACCCTTCGCGCCCGTGCGAGTACCGTTTCGAACATGCGCTTCTCCCCTCTCCACCCGGCGCATCACAAGGAGAAACCGTCGGTCAGTACTTTCTGTTGACGGCAGGGTACCTTTGCAGATTTGACAAGGTAGCATCGCTCGTCGCTGCGGTTTAAATAGGGCCGATGGCAGGTTTTTGCGGTCCACAGTTTCGCCGCCATGCCTTGAAAGTACCCTAGACCCTAAGAAAAATTGAAAATCTTTCAATTAGAGTTATTACAGTATGAATGCTTTTCGATGCCCACCTCTCGTTGTAGTAGCCGTCAGCGACTGCACGATGCTCTCTTGTCGGCACAGGCAATAGCGTGCATATGTGTCGAATGGCATGCCCCGTCTCCCACCTTGAGTACTCCCACGTGCACGAGGCCTGCACTAGGTTTCGTGAACGCGGGAGTGCTCGCGAGCGAACCTACCGTCTTGTACTCAATGAAGATAAGAATGCAACTCTACCCGTGGAAATTGTCCTACCTCTCCATTGTCCCACTCCTCCCGCAAGCCCTTCTCCTTGCAGCCTTCTTTGCCAGCTGTCAATATGGACTGCAAATCTGGGCACTACGTCTACTCGTCTTCCGACACGTACTCCCTTTCCAAACACGAGCAACAGTGTCACTTCCGCACACACCGACACGCCGAGCTCGTCCCTACTTCCTCGCAAGGTTCCACCGCCCCAGAACCACCTGGCCCCTACGATGACAACGTCCTTTCCAATGAGGCTCCGGCGCCTCTGCTTCCTTTGCTCCCATTCCTGTGTCATCCTGATGCAGAACCAACCACAAGTAAGACCGGCCTCGTCATACAATAAATCGCAGTTTCTCTTGCCGAAGGAGAGAGGACTGCCGGCCCGCGCACGGTTGACGAAATCATCTCTATCCTTAGGGATCCCGACCTCTCTCTCGCGCGCTTTGGAGACCCTATTCGCTCCTCACAAGAGTGTCGCTCCCTCACGCTCGGTATTGTAGAGAAGGAGCTTCACCACCAGGGCTTCTCCGCAATTGGCCTGTTGGACCACAGCGGTACATCCTTCGGGACTGCCTACTTCCGGGACCCTGTCGAGATCCTCCAGAAGCAAGTAGCGCAAGCTAACCCAGATTTTTGCTACTTCCATCCTTGTGGTGACTCCCGACAGAGCGACACGTATTTCTTCGCACATCACCTCCAGACTGACGTGCACCGACGAGTGTGTCAAGAACTCAAGGAAGAAATCGTCGGTAGCGAGCTTGAGGATGTCATCTGGGACACCACAACGTCGGGGGCCCACTCCTTTGGAGGTTGCATACAGATCCATATCGATAAATCCGCCACTACGCTTAAGGACAGCGCCCTCGTCGCCTATCCCTTGCATCTCACTCTTCTGAACTTCACTGCCGCTTTTCACCAACACTGGACAATCTCCCGCACACCGTCGTTGGCTATTTTCCTGTCCAGCTCTTCGCCACCGCGGCCGATAGCAACTTTGACATTCTTCCACCTTCTTCGCCTACTTGCGCACCAGATACCAAAACCTCCATACTACGCTCCGCCCTGCATTCTCTGCCACCGCCTCGCTATGAAAAGGCCCTCGTAGGCTGCACACACTCAGATGCCTACCATCATTTCTGGAAATTTCACCCAGTCCTCACCACGTACTGTTGCTACATACCCGAGGGGAAGGACATCATCGGCAGTCGATCAGGCACAAAAACCAGCGAACCCTGCCACCGTTGCAAAGTACTCTCAAATCCCATCACTTCGTCCCCGTCATTCCCGCCGCCCACAACGCAGTCCACCATCCATCTTCCCAGAAAAGTGGCCGACCTCGAGGCCGACGCCGCTGCTCATGCATTCCTGGGAAAGCCGGCTCGGGCACGAGCTGCCACCGCAGAGGCGCAACAAACTCTCTCCGCCTCTTCCCTGCGGAGGTTGCCATCCTTTCTGGAAACATGCCCCCTGCTTCCATCCAACCCTCGTCTCGACATGCACTCCATTCTCGGTTCCGAACTGCCGCACAAATTCCATCTCAGCATCTGCAAGGTAACCAAGACCGGCATATTTCTTAGGCTCGAGTCCCCGGTCCTATTGACAGCGCAAGCTTCCGCCGGCAATAGTCGGAAGCAGTTCTGATCCATCCGCACTGCTCTCCTTCGTGGAGTCGACACAGTTCTGGCTGCCATTTAGAGGGGCTTGGACGTTCCCGGCCTACAGTTCGACTTCTCCGCCTTCGAAAAAGGCAGTCACCTGAACGGACTCTACACAAATAAAGTAGTCCGGGGCATGCTGAAGGCTAAACCCTGCACGTCCGTTGACACGGTCGTTCCGATTATCGCCGGAATCATAGACCGTTGTTGTGGTGAAGCTGACTGCGCGACCCTCACATCTATTCACACTCAGTACTTAGACATTCTAATAATCAGCTCGAGAAAGGGACTAGAGAAGTACTGGAGCTCCGCCAAGGTTCCCAACTTAGTGGGCTGTGTCAGTAAGTTTCAAGCCTCCATACTCCACACTTTTGGAGACCACCACCCGACTAGGCTCAGGACCCTCAAGTTTCATCTCCTCACTCACCTTTCAGATCAGATCCACAACTTTGAAGGCCTAAAACATATGGACACCGGTGATTGTGAACACGCTCACGCTGCATTAGAGCAAGATTACCGTCGCACCTCCACGCGAAGGCCAACAGCCATGGATGAAACCCTTCGCCGAATCTAGCACTCAGAAATCCTTGCTGCCTTTCGAAGGAGAGTTGTCTCCGTCTCGCGATCGCCCCGACTCATAACCCCGCGCAGGAGTCCAAGCGACAGGCACGGGGCATATCTTTTCAGGGAAGGCTGTGGAATGTACCGCCGCGAACTCGCTCGGTTGAGGACCCTTGCCATGCCGCTTCTCGGAAACGAAGAAGGCCGCCCCACCGCCGCGGTGCTCCAGCCACTACGCAGGGAAGCTCCCGACCTCTGGATCTGTCTTCTTATCCAGCTCGGTGACGAGGGCACCACTGTGCTGCTGAACCTTGTCCGCGCAGAGCTTCTCCAGCAACATTCGGTCCACACATGTGAAACTCTCCAAATTACTATCATCAGAAGTGGTTACGTTCTGGACGTGTTCCGTTTTCCCATCAACGGGCATGATCCTGACCTGAATGTCACTCGACTCGACCAAATTTGGAAACGTGGCATTTAGCGCGTTTATGCAAATAGCAGCTTCAGCCCGACAAAACGGCAGCGACTGAGCTTCGTGCTTCTGGCCGCTGACGACGAAGAACACACGGACATTGTAAGGGTGGGCCAGGTTCTGTTTCTCTTCCGTATGCATGATTGTGAATCACTGCAACCTACCGAGTATGCCTTCGTTCGGTACATAGATTATATTCCACCAATCGACGCTGTTGATTACACCCTGCAATGCGTTTGCTTGCGGTTGTCTACATGTGAGACTGTATATCGTAGAGAAACTGTCTTCCCGCTCCCAGAGATGCAGCGACGAGGACGTGATCGCTCCTGCTTCTCCCTGGCTTTGCCTGTGCAAGGCCTCTGCTATCATTGGGACAGCTCACTGGGTGCGGTCAATTTTCCGCATCCCCCCTTCCACTCCTCAGGTCCACTGCCTCTACCATTGCTTATACATAAATAGGTTCTATAGAGATCCGGATCCACCGCCAGTCGTAGCTGAACCCTCCTCTCCAACGAATACGCCATTCTCTCGGCACTAGAATTACACACACAAAAAAACTAAAATCTGTTCAGTGAGCTCACGACATGCAAGTACGATTTACATGCTTCTCTCCCTACTGTGCTTCGACAGTTACTCGTCATCTGCTCCAACAACAGCACGCGGGGAAGAATCCACAGTTGTGGCCGTAATCCCGGACAGGCCACACGAGCCATTGTAAAGTTCATACGGTCCCTCGCTTGAGTCTGTACGTGCAACGTAGCGATCGACCACACTGCCAAGTATAGTGGAGATGTTGTCCGGAAACCACATCTTTCGTCCCGCCACATAAAATTTGTTCTCTCAGCATACCTTCACCACGTTTGTAGCTATTTGAGGGGCGCCTGCTCAGATATCGTGGCCATTCTCTTCACCGGACCGCTCCATCTTTTCAATCACCGACTCACACAACGCTCTCTTAACAGGAGAACCATACCGAAACATCTTTTGCGGACCAATGCGACATAACACGCCTCAAACGCTGCGTAGTATCTGCGCGCTTGCCAAGGGTAGGTATTTGGAAAATGTCTGACAGGAAGTGCGCTGGCGGTGGCCACCACGACTGTCAGCATGCTGTAGGCGGAATACTGATGTTGCCAGCCATGCGTCAAGGCATGCGAGTTGCATGATCGACCCATACGGGAACGCCCCATCCTGTTGCGCACGGTACCTTCGGAACTCGTAAAGGGCATGTCTCCCCAACGAGTTTACAAACAGTACGTCAACCTCCTCAACATCACACACCTCGGTACAGGGGAATGACCGTATGCTGGATTCCCGACTTTGCTGAGTCGCTACGATGAGAAGTCTGGAGTCGCTTGCTCCCCTTCTGAACTCTGCAGCCTCACACGCGCTTGAAATGCCTGAGATCAGCGCTCCGCCCGCTCACTGTCCGATACAAGCGTGGTCTTCCGCGACATCAAGAAGAAATATCCACGGCATTGAAACAGCTCATCTCTAGCGTTTCTCTTCCGCGCGCTCATCACGGCAGAGATTGTCTTCGTCATCCTTGCACTTAAAGCATAGTCTCTTGAACAGCCTCCTCCCACTTGCGGCGGGATTCGGCGTCCAGAACCAAGGATGACCAGTCCCCAGTGCCAGGCTCTGCACGCACCATTATAACCACAGCCGTCGCCTCATCGTAGTAGAAACGCGTACAGTACTCCTTATAATTGGCAAGAACCATCGGTGAAATCGGCACGACACCCTGCACGCCGTCTGCGGAAAGCACCCCCGCCACTCACAGGTCACGGCGACCCACCCAGTTCTGGACTGGAACAGAACTTGTTGGGCCCAGCTCAGCAGTTTCGCGGTGGCACCATTGCAGAATCTGCTTCTCGATGGCCTTGGCAATCCCAATGTACTATGCACCCACTTGTGTCATATGCTTGCGACTCTGACCACATCGAGTTCCCGCACGCGGTGTGGCCTGCTGGGTGCCACTGGGAACCCTGCGAGCCGCGCGGAGACTCTCTTTCTTCTGCTGGACTTCCTTAAATTCGGGTAGTAGTCGCAGAAACTCGGAAGGCGTTGCCTTAGTTGTCACCCGCACCTCAAGATGCTCTTGACCGGCCTGACCTACGTTCTCCTTGTAGTCGATGACCCTCGTACTGAGACCAGCAATCTCTTGCCACTAGGCCCTGACCTTGCTCGTCTGCCCGACAAGAATCGTGTGTAGCTCTTCCATCTGCTCACGCGAGATCGATTGTTAGCGAGCTACAGCGAAAGTCTCAACCATTGTCCAGGACGGTATGGCCATAGGTAGAGAACAAGAGGGTCCCACCCCCGCTGCACCGGAAGGACGCAGGGTCGGACGAGGAGTCTGCCCTGCTCCGCTGCGGATGTGCCACCACACGGGGGAGCCGATGTCCGTCGCGCGGACGGGCGGAGCGAACGCACTTCGGGCGCTGACGGTTAAGCTGGCTGTGCACGAGCTGTTGTCAGATTGAATAGAACAACGACAAGCAGGCATCTGGTTCGCAGCACGCCCTGGTGGACCTGAATGTGTTACAGCAGCCCTGTGAGTCGCCAGACAAATGGCACCATCGGCTTGTTCACTATCTGGACCAAACAGAAACGAAGCCGGCGTTTTCTCGGGCTGGACAACCCCCGCGAACCTGGCTGCCACGTGCCGCTGGGTTGCATTAACCTCGCGGTTCTGAGCATTCAAAGCGACAGGTGCGGCCGGGGCATCATCTTCCCCCTCCTGCTGCTCGTGGGTACGCTTTCCAGATCGTTGCATTGGAACAGCCCTTCTCGTCCATCTGGCCGGCGGAGCCATCAATATAGAGCTGCGCCATAGGGCAGACAGGACAGACGGAGGGTTGGTGAGAAGAACAAGTTCGAAAGCTACGTCGCAGTTCTTGTGAGTTGAGAAGAACAAGTCCCACCTAGCATCTACCGCTGGTAGTGGGGCCCTTGTGAAGGCATGCTCGCGCAAAGAGTGCCTGCGGACGTTTGAAGTATCATAAATGCCAACGGAAGGACTGGAAGCAAGCGCTGAGGGACTGCAAATGGGCACTCCAGAAAGTAAAGAAAACTCAAACTTGGGAGGTGTCCCTAATGACAGGGGTTGAGATCTGCGCATGTGAAAATACATCGCCAGATGGATGTTGTTTTTCAGATTAAGTTTCGCACCTCCATCTGCTTGTGCGTTCTACCATGTGTTGATCTCAGCCCCCGTCACCAGAGACACCCCACTAGTTTACATTTTCATCTCTTCTCAAAACCCCTCTATCTGCTTTAGCGGCCCCAAAATCGCCCACTTTTCTGGGCAACCTTTCTTGCGTCCAAGCCTGAGTCTTTCTCAACCGCTATAGTGTGGGCTGCTCGCCGGAATCGGTTCTCGAGCTGGCATGCAGTGTTGAAGTTTGCTTACGTGCACGCCATTTTGGAACTTCCTATCGCGTACTTAGAAGCTGAACTTATCCCCGTAGCTTGTGAACAGCTCCTCGCCCTTCACGATCTCACGCCTCTCACGGGTTGTAGCAGTGTCCAGTGAACGTAGAGCTGTCTGCCGCAATTCACCTTGATTCTCGTAAAACTCCACGTTTGTGTCTCGCGCTCTAAAAGTAACTTTGTTTCGCTCCTCTTCTTCTGCAGGCAAGTACCGAGCGTCATTCACAAGCCTAGCCACATAAAATGGTGCCGGTACGGTATACACCTTGTACGTGGGACCTTGACAGGACTGCGCCCGTCTTTTCATGAGAAGGGCTGCCCGGTTGAAACGTTCTTTGTCTACCCCCCAAATCGCACTTGTGTAGATCTTCATCTTCTCCCGTCTGCGCTCACGCAAGTCTGCGTACAGGACCGTCCCATAGAAAGGGAGGATCATCTATCGTTTTGCGGCGCTCCGATCCGCAAACACTTCGAGTCTCACGCCTACGCACTTCACCGTTGACGGACGCACCACAACACACCTTGTCGTCGCTTCCACCGCCCGTAATGATAGCGGGTCTGGCGGGTCCAGCATGTCGTGGTACTTCGCCGGCCAGTTGTCCACCGACGCCAGTGAATAGCCCTGGGAAAGCATGGGGTCCCCGGCATAGTTCGCAATAAGCCGGACTATGCAGTCCGGTAGACATTGATACCCAGGATACCCAGCAGGAGCATCCGCAGGGTTGCTTTCTCTCCCTGCAGACGCATTTCGTTTCACGCCCACCAAGTACCTTGTGGCAAGCTCCAGAACTCGCGGAGAGCCACCAATGTGGCACGCGGTGCTCACAACGCATTCACATATATCCTTGACCAAGCTTGGTAGAGCTTCACTGACGCAGTCGTCATCCTTATCGCATCCCTCTGGAAGGTGTTTTCTGGGGAGTCCTAGACGTGCCTTTGCAGTCGCGCAAGTACCACTGAACAGGTCCACCACAAGGTCCCTCAGTGTCGAATACTGCAACACCAGGTCGCTCAAATGTTCGAAGCTTTCCTACTCATGTCGAAGCTTCTTTATGGCACTCCACTTTTCAGCTTTTCACATCACCTCTCTGGGCTCCAACCGCTGGAGTCCATCCATGCGGTTCGTCCATGCTGCGTGCAAAGACTGCACATACCCGTCGTTTTGGTAACATACCGACGCGAGTTGCACTTCAAGCGGCAAATTTTTCCGCCAAAAGTGAACAGCCGATAGCGTGAGTGAGGCGTGGCCACATCCTTTCATACCCGCGATTTTGCGTCCACTGACCTGCAGCCCGGACTTGGGCTATCGGCTAGTCCTCTACGTTAAGCACGAGGTCCTTTTGCTACCCCACCCTCGACGCACTAGCGCAGTCACTCATCTCGTCGTACACCTCCCGGCTGGAACGCTTGAGGCGCGAACGCCACATGTCGAATTGTAGACCGCTACAGAAAATGATTCTATGGCCGGTTTAAGCAAGCAGTTCGTCGAATCTTGGGATCGGGGCGTCCATGTCCTTGTGGGTGCGGACACCATCGGCAGATTTGTCCTCACCCCGCATGCTTCTGGTGTTGAGCGGAGGGTCCCCCAGCAGCAGGTAAACCTCATTTTCTAGGCATTCACCCAAGTCGTCAGCGTGATGAGTGAGGCGGTCGTCGAAAGTGCAGCTGTGGACAGGGAAGTCCAAATTCATAATGCCGAGCAGCTCCCCGGGAAGGTCAGTTGGTGGGTTCTCCTCGGGGAGCGACTCTTCCGACACCTTCCGCGGCGGTGGAGACGGGCTACAGCAGTTAGCTGATTTTGGTGCTTCGCGAACGGGATCTTTCGGCCGCGGGACCAATGAATCGAGAGTGGACCAGAAAGAATCACTATCTTGGCCGATACGAGAGTGTGCTACAATATCTCCCATTCTGTTGTTGCTATACTGCAGCTGCAGATCCATCTCCTCTTTCAGGAGGAAAAACGAAGAACGAGGAGTCGTTCCGGATAGTCTCACACTGAGCGTGGTGTTCGACCGTGTCACCCACCGACGACGACACGGTCTTGTGTCTTCCGAATCGGTATCCAACAGCTCCTTTTTCATCTCGATAACTTCTGAACAGGCACCATCATCTCCGGGCGCTTCACGCTGAAGCGGTCCAGATACGGCCAGTTGCTTCGGTGCTCAACATCGTACAAAGTTTCATTTGTAACCATGGCTTGCAATCTCGACAGAAACAGACCGGTAGTCGCCCGCATTGCCGCGTCCTTCTCCGCAGTTCGGTCCTGCGCTACTATTCTGGTCGTACTCTCCACCGCACTTGCAAACCCATTCCCTTGCGGAGCGGTCTCAGGCGTGATGGCTGCAAAGCCATCAGCGCGTGACTTCAAAGCCACAAAGTGCTGAAAGCGCGGACGAAACAGAAGGTAGGATCCAACTAACGCATCGCACTTCCAAACTCCCATTGCCTCCGCCAGCTTATCCCACGCCCGAGTTAGCACGTAGGAAGCAAATGCGAGACGATTTCTTGTTTGAGTTATCTTCTTCAAAGCGAATACATGTTTGCTGCCGCGCCCCAAGTGGCAGACGTTGGTCGCGTAGAAGAGCGTGAGAACCTCCGAGGTTCTGGGGCGGCCCACAGAAAAGGTTCCTAGAAGAAATACCTTCCGAACCGTGCTGACCTTAGAGGGAATGAACGTGGTGGCGATAATGAGGCACACCTCGTAGCTCTTCTGCCTCAGGGCCGCATCCGCGATCTCCCCAATCATCTTGTCTTTTCGGACCAGCAACACGTTTGACAGCGCTGCGCGCATTATGTGCTTCAACTTCTCGCTGCTGGGCTCGCAAGAAACCCGTTCGACGCTCTCGATAGAAGTATGGAAGTCCCTGCCCGGCTTACGCTGCTTGATCCTCACTGTGGCAATCTCAGTGCTCGCCATTGAGATCTCGTCGTCTGCTGCGATGACAAGGTGCAGGAAGGCTGACATGTGACACTTCTTAAGTTCAAACTTCGCGTTCACCTCGAATGAGGAGAGAACGGCCATGCAGGCAGGCATGCGCGCGCCGGCTGTCTCGGGCCTGCTGAGTTCAGTTGGCGCCATGGATGCAGTGCGGTGATGAACGGAAGAGGGAGAAGCCCAAGAATGATGGGAGTAAAAGGAGGGATGAGCAGAGCATCACAAGCGAAGCAAGGAAGACCACGTGGATCGATGTTGAGGGGGGAGAGACGAGTACGAAGCAGGGAAAGCATGGGAGACCTTGTCGGTAAATCGGTGTGAGGAGGGTGTGGGGTGTCGTGGTGTAGAAGCAGGTCTGTGTCATTTGTATTGCCGACAGGGAGGACAGGGGCCGGAACACGACATGCTCACACACAGTCACGTTTCTGCTCCGTAACAGGGGTGCGAACAGTTCCGCCCCCTTCACGAAACTTGGAAAAGTAAGTAGATTATTTAGGGTGCGGGGGTGTCACTAGTGACAGGGGCTGAGCTCTTCACATTTGAAAACACATGAGCGGATAGATGTCAGAAACTTGATCTGAAAAACAACATCCATCTGCCCATGTACTTTCACACGTGCAGATCTCAACCCCTGTCATTCGTGACACCCCCTCGGTCCCAGAAACCTGTATGTTTTTCAAACGTGAAGTCCGACTATTGCGGCCTGCTCAGAAATGCTTCTTCTTGTCCGCAACGATAATTGCCCCCAACCGTGCCCGTTTAACCTCCCGTGGCCGTCAAGTACCTACCACCCCTGTGCTACCACTTTCTTCTCTCATTCATTCCACTCCTTACCGTCAAGCGTACACGCTCCCCCGCGCACGGACCATTTCCCGTTTTCTCCGCCTTCCCATGATGCAATCCCTCCTCCTTCATTCCCGTTGTTGATCCTTTCTCGCAAGTGGCGCACATCTCAAATGACTGTCAAACTTCCCGTCACGACCTCCGCCCTCGGCTGCCTCATGTTAGGCACGGAGCCGCAGTTGGAGGTACGATCAGAGCCGGAATCGCATCTGGCGGCGACGGGGAAGCAGTTCCAGGCCGAAGCGGGCGCGCAGCCCTCTCCATCGCAGTAGCCACCACGCAAGCGCATGCGCCAGGACGCCTCAGGCCAGGCGCGCTCTTCGTCCGACCGCATTCCCGCATTAGAGACTTCCGACGGTGAGGACTCCGATGTGGTTGTCGTGGAGGTCGAGGAGCAGCCAGTGTCGTGTCGGACTTTCTGGAAGGCCGACTACCGGTTTACAGAGGTCTACATATGTGTTGCGCAGACCATTCAGCCGCATCCCGATCTCTGCGAAAGTATGGACGCCATCATCGACGGTGCCCAGGCCAGCATAGTTGAGCGCGGCTACAAGTACGACCTTGGCGCCATGTCGGTCACAGTGCGACAGTGTGAAAATCTCTCGCTACTGGGTATCGCTGACAAGATCATCATGGACAGCCCGTTGTTGCGCGAAGGTGTCAAGTGTGCTATGGTGGACGGCCTTCATCGCCTCCAACCAGTTCTTTGCCTCAAAGAGGAAAAGAACGGCATGGCATGGGCTCGCCGGTGCCTCCGTGTGCGCCTTGTCCCCCGAAAGAGTGGACGGGACATGACGGATACGGAAATCATGTCAGACAGGTCCCAGCAGAACACCTTCGTCAGACTGGTCCACATCGACAAGTCGTTCTTCCCCTACCTTATGAGTATTATCCACTTCATGCAGACTCTCGCTGTGAAGAACGAGATGGACCCACTGGCGTTGAGTCAGAAGGGAACTGGAGATGCAATGATAAAGGCCATTCTGCTACCAGCAACCAGCCTGTCTATCTACCGCCGCTACGCACGCGTAGCCAAGATTTTCCTCCGAGACTTACGCTTCTTGAAAGTGCTGAGCGACCTCACCTTGGGCACCTTGACCTCTAAGAGGCTCGGCATCACTCACCCTGATGACCAGGCTCATTGGTCAGAGAGCCCTCGAGTCGCAGCTCTGTTCATGAATTTCGCGTCAAGGTTCATCCACAACCCGAACCGCGACGGAAAGTTTGAATCTGAACCTTTCTACGCATGCGCGCACCAGCTTTCTCAAGTCTTCCGGGACTTGTTCTAGAAGTATGGCAAGGTAAAGGGCCTGAGTTGTGCTGAATTTCTGGGGACTGAGACTGCGCAATCGACACTCCTCAGAGTTTCCCTCAAAGAGCTTTACCTGAACCAGATGCGCCTCTTCTCCAACAGAGACCCCGACTCTCAAGAAGATCTCGGCAAGCGCAAGAAGGTCCGCGCTACGCACTTCGGGAATAATGTAACGGAGCGCTTTGCAACCGGGCCCAGCAGGCACACCGCCCCGACACGCGTGAGGACCCCAGATGCTGTGTCTTATACACGCAGCTGTGCCTGGCGTGCTTCTGCTTCCCACGCGACTGCACTGGAGTCTGCAATCCATGTGCCGAAGGCCCGTGCAGTGCTGCTCGCCACAAAAGCGCTTGCCGGAAAGAGAACGGCTGGACCCTCCTCATGGTCAATGCCTAGACTTGTGGAGGCTGTGCTGTCGGGGTAGTCTGGCGGGGTAAAAACGGCAGTAGGGCACTCTTGAAGAGAAGTTGCGGAGAAGGCTGAGAAGATCAAGGCGACTCAGGAGAACACGGGCCAACGTGAAGGTGCCCCGCAGATACTCGACGACAAGGTGTCGAACCAGCTGCCGGTTGGCACTACGGACGAGACTCTGGTGTTTGGGAACCCACCGACACTGGGGAAAATCTGCCGTACGTCGGCCCGCTAGATCATGAAGAAGAGAAGTTGCGGGTATGGATGGCGAAAGAATCGCACCCCATGCTCTGGCTGCTTCCCATCCACATACCCATTGAGCACCGAGCGCACTTGTACGTCTCCATCAATGACGTCGTAGGCATGTATCGACTTCAATTCTTCGTGGGGAGCTACGTGTAATTTACCGAGCGCGAGGGTGTCGATGTGGGTCCGGACACCTGGGAACCTGACCTGCCACAAACGCACTTCTGGAGGAACGTAGGAGACGCGGGTGAGGATTATTGCACAGGATATGCCTAGTTTGAGAGGCGACAAGGTGTGCTCGAGCACCTCGACTACACGTGCAGCGAGAGTATCGCTGGCTGCAGCGGCATTCGGCACGGAAGCCTCGAGCCCCTGGTGTTGACGCTCAAATGGAAGCTTTCCCTCATTGATATGTTGTTTGCGATCATTGCGAGCACATTGAACGGGGAGAATGCACTGGGAAAGGGTCCGAGTGAGACTTCGTGGAACACGATTGTGAACGAGGGGGAGGCCGAGAGGGACGCAGCAAACCGGGAGCTGGGATTCGCCCGCTCCTCTAGTACACGGAAACTGGTGATCGAATTATGCGAAGCGAGGGGGGATTGCGTGTGAGCTTTGCGAAGGCGTGCGCAGCTGGACGCGTGGGTAGTCCAGCTTCCCGTCTACCTCGATCTGAGGAAGATATGCGGCAGGGAGCTGTTCATACTAAAGACGGGGAGTCGGTTTTTGGTTACTGGGAAGGGCTGTCTGCAGCAAACGCCACACAATAGCCTTGACCAGCCATTGAAAGCGGAGACGCTGCGCCTTTTTATAATTGTGAGCGGGACGGTGGGCTTCCCGTTGTGGGTGTGCGACTATTCACACGCGTTTTCATACGGTGATGAGAGCGAGTAGGTAGCAGCGGCGGCATTTTCCGAGATGAGAAAGATCATTGTGCCGCCCAACTCTGTGGTTTTCGGGCATGGGGATCTCACGCACCCCGGGGGTGGATATGAGGACCGCACTGCGGATTAGTTGACGGTACGGTAGCATATCTGCTTTATGCCGGAAGGGAAAGGTGTGCCGGACCAGGTATTCTACGCCCTGAAAGGGGTAAAACAGTTCCCGGCCAGTCAGATGGCCCGTGATAGTCGTAGAAAGAATGGAAGAGGTGAGAAGTCGGACAGTGGGGACTACGCAGACGTGGTTGCGTTTGCAGACTCGGACGCCGATTGGAGTAGTAGGGCAGAGAAGGTCAGTGCTAGATATGATGGTTTCGACTCTGATGACCTCGAGGATTTAATTGCCGTTCCGACAAGTAGCGAGGAAGATTAGGTGGGTACACGAAGAAGTGGTTGAATAGCGTGAGGTAAACCAACTTAAGCACTACAGCCCAGTTTGAGAACCAGTTCTGGCGAGCACAGCACACTATAGCGGCTGATAAGGACTTGGGCTCAGCCGCAACAAAGTTCGCCCGGAAGAGTCGCCGATTTTGTGGCTGCTATAGCAGAAAAAAGAGGTTTGAGAACTGATGAAAATTTAGAATAGAGTGATGTCACTAGTGACAGGGGCTGAGATGTACACACATGAAAAGACGTGAGCAGATGGATGGGCGAAATTGAATCTGAAAACCAACGTCCATCGGCTCTTGTGTTTTCTAATGTGCAGATCTCAGCCCCTATCATTAGTGACTACCCACCGATCTTAAAGAGTACATACTTTTCAACGCCACGATATACACATTTCCAGCCTCTTTCAGATATCGAATCGAGGTTCCGTTTGTTTTGACGCTGGGAGTGATACCTGTAAGACTTGTTCAGCACAAGAAGTGTGTGCGTCCCGTTCTGCACGGCTCAACTGTAGCACGGCTACGGCAAGGGTGGAGTGCAGTGTTGGCGTCTGTACTTCCCACGTGCTTCTAAGGATATGTGGCCGTACAGGTTAGGATGGAGTTTGTTCTGTATGGAAGGATGGCGACTCGACTGTAGGCCTCAGCCTTGCGCTGCAATTGGAAACACCTTGGCGCAAACCCCGCGGTGCCAGATGTATGAATTCGTGCGCGAATTGTTAACCAGTGAAGGATCGATGCACAAAGCAGGCTCTACTACACGAACGCAATGCGAAGGGCAGAGCCACTACATTTGAGCCCCGCGATACAGTTAAACTTCATATGTTCGGCACGCACTAAATTGACGCTGTCCAGCAGCACTCGTGCAAACTACCACGCCTTACGCGGATTACACGTTGGTCCTTGTTTGCATTGCACTTTGTTTACAATACTGTCCCAGAAATCAGCGCAGAGATTTACACATCATCTTGTGCCATATAACGCCGGAAAGATCCTGGGTGAACAAATGCAGCCAAACACCACCGAGCATATTGCTCAGTTTTCTAGAGCCCCAGATGGCGCATATTGCGCGAAGCGGTCTTCAGTGCAATGGTGCGAAATCCGTCGGAAAGCAATTAAGATTATGAAGGATCCAAGGTAGGCTTATGCACGTGAGGTAGGCTCTAGGTCATCATGTGACATTGAGGTACGTAAGTTGAGATGTGGAACTTCAGTGTACTGCACAATTTGCAGTCCAAGCGGGACGTTTTACCAGGGAATGAACTGCGAGTAGTGGATGCGTGCGTTCACTGGACGCGGCAGTTCCAAGTATTCTTTTCTTTGGAGGTGGGCGTCTGTGCGGAAAACCGCCATACCCCACGAACTCCACATTTTGGAATGCCACGGAAGTCAGCATTCCACGGCATTCCAAATTGTGCAGTACGGGTGTAAGGTTTACTACGCTACTGTAGTCGGTGGATATCTATATCCATTTCCGGAAAAACAGACGCACGTCGGCACGTTCCTGGTAAAGGGTGTGCCAGATCGCTTAGGCACTATAATTCTCAGCTTTACCTGCGTCGCAAATCGAGAGGAGTCGGAAAGTCACAGCAAGGGCGTGGACGATAATTTATTCTTCCCTCTTGTATATCAATAACCTGGATCTGCTTGCACAAACAGATTTCAGTTCCTCGCCCTGCTGTTCACTTCGGACTACCAGCATGTCATCTAAAGTGGAACAGTTGAGTTCTACGATTTCCAGCTGGGGATGGTATCGCGCCACGACACGACGTCACGAATACGGAATGTGTTTTGTACGTTGCGGCAACTCAGCATCCCGGATATCATTGTGTTAGACCAAGCGTTCGATGCCCTAGGATTATCCTCGATGCTGATGGTGAAATAACCAGGAACAAAACCCCTATATATAGGCATAGAGACCTTCTGATGTCGAGGGGGGGTTCCATTGTGATAGGTATCATTATGAACAAAAGGATGGTGGTCGGTATACGCTTCCGTGATAGATCTGGATGGCAAAATTTAATCAGGCTCGTAAGAAGCCGAAACGTCTGCGGATGCTTTGCACTGGTACGTCGAGTTCTTTCGTAGCTCTCATCCGCTCAGAAGCCGGGGAACACAAATGAAAACTGCTCCCGATTGACATGAGGTTTTAGCAGATTACGACGGTCGCACTCCATCACACCATCGGCACAATACTCATCAAAAGCGTTTGCGTGAAACCGCAACATTTGGTTTGAAAGACAATGAGCGGTACCTTTCGCATCATGTTGCTCATCTCACACATATTTAAAGCCGTCAGCATACATCTCGGTCCGTCGTAAGTTAGATGGCGGTATCTTAGAAGCCTTCTTCTTTTCACAACTAGCTCTTGCCCTGTTCGAATCTGTTCCGAGCAAGCCGCAGAGTGAAGCTAAACGTAATTGGCAAGATTCCGAGATGCTGGGCGAAGGGGAACTGATGCAGGTTACAACCTTGCGCATCTCACCGGCAAATCGGGAAAGTGCTGTGACTCTCAAGTGCGACCCCGTATTTGGAGGGCGACGCCCGACCCTCGGTCGCCGATCCACCCCCCATGGTCACCGGGCAACTTGCAAAATCATACGAAGCGGCGCTGCAACGCCATGTGGACACCCATTGACCGACGGCCACAGCACGCTGCCTGGGGATTGGTTGGCATGGCCCGCACGCGCTACAAGCCACTCGGGCTGCTACGTGTTGGCCACGCCAGCTGTTGTACGCCCATGGCGTATGTTGTACAGTACTGCCGGCCGTCGCTGGCGCTAGATGAGTTGACAGTGGCGACACTGTACGCGTGTCGACGCCTTCGTCATGGCGCCTATACATATCAATTTGCAATATGTTTCAGTAGTGTATTTTATTTGTTAGTATCCTAAATATTTGCAATTTTAGTTAATTGATCGCTAGTCCCAAGTAGCGGGGCCGGCGCTCAGCTATTTTGCACATCCCTAGCGCTGCAGTCGCCTAATAGATTATTCCTTGACAACTGGCGCTTGGTTCTACATGCTTGCAAGGGGTTTCGTATAGCGTGACTATATCCCTTCACTGCCTCTGGCGCGCATTCGTCATCGAAAATCACATCTCATGTTCACCTGCTGAGAATCACGTCAGCAAGCGTAGCCAGTCCAGCTTTGCAACCCATACCGTGCGCTTTCCTCCTGTCACACTCTCGTGCGTTCCATCAAATGGGTGACGGTCCAAGAGCTCGTCGCTACACACGCGCGCGTGAACTCTAGACGATACGCAGGTTTTCTCTTCTTATTGTGGTGAGCCCAATACGATCCTCAAACGCAGTGCTTGCGTTTCGGTCAGCTTGTTGCCGCCATGCACGGGCTCACTCAGCGGAATATCCGCACTTGGGATTTACGCCCCCATTTGTACACTAACAACCCCTCCTCCTTAGCAGCGGTTCGTGGCCTACATCCAATATTGTTTAAGGGACTCCAGGAGAGTCTATAAGATAAGTGACCCCCGCGTGACGAGCACCGCGCGCCTTCCGGCACTTCTGTTGTACCTACGCTCGTGTGAGGACGCCACAGAATGCGAATCACATGTTGGGATTCAGTCCATCCCAGAACTGTTCTCTATCCAACAACACCCCTTCTACCACCTGCCACTCACCCTAACACCTCTGCGCAGCAGCAATCGCCGAATCACGGCTGGTCTCCCCAGCCGGGCATCCATCGGTTGGCTGGTAACCTTATCAGTGCGACGCACCATACGGCTACTCATACTCCTCCGTTCACCGCTCTAAGGGTAGTGTCCCAAATCTCTAGTCAGCATGTTTTCCCGAATTAAATCGAGCGCTATGCGCGTCAATAATAAGAAAGCACGAATTTAGCCCAAGTATATAAAAGTTGGATGTCGGCAGCAACATTATTAGGTGCGGCTGGTGGCAGAAACGGAAAAATCGAGACTGGGTGCGAGTGAAACCGGACTCGTCGGTGACGAACAGCATGGTGCTGTCTATGTACGCCCGAATATTTCCAAAAAGCTCAACTGTCAAGTTTTCAAGAAGGCAGAAGACATGATATCCCATGTCGCAACTGGAAGACGTGAGTCTGACTATTTCAGTATGAATAATAGGTTGATGGAGAGCGAAGACTAATGTCATACTGCCAAAATCTGCGAGAGATATAGTTCACAGCACTGATCTTCAAGCCAACAATCGAGAATTGCCAAGAACTGCATCACGAGGCAAACAAAGGCACAACAATAGGATCAGGATTTATTAGTACATCACGGAGTTTATCCTCGTTGTTCCCAGCTCCCCACGACGGAGCTGGTTTAATGCTGCAGCCGAGCCAGACATGTTCAAAGAACCACACTGTTATCTTGCAGCAGGCGTTTACATCTACCTCTACTATGTTTTGGAATCAGTCTCTCCGCCCCGCTATGCCATGAGAAGAAGCCAGGCGCTTGTTTGTAGGTGCTGCGTAGAAATGAGCACAACTAAGGCGGGTTGGCTATCGATACGTCATCATAGCAGATGTCTTGTCGATATACGTGACATTCGTTATCCTGCATTTTGACACAATGAAGCATAGCGCAATCTTCACTGGAAATATTTGCCGCGGAGTTGGAGAAACTTTCTGTGAAGCGGGTCGGCGGGAATATGCCATTGGGAGTATCTGCTGCGAATAGCGATTCGTTACGCGGATGAATTAGAGGTTTTCCAGAGCTGCTGCAAAAGTACATTCCTTCATAGCCCTTGGACCCGTGCGATGCACCAACCTGGACGTTAATGTTCGGTATTGACCAGTGCGGAGGTGAAGGGGGGAAATTGCCGGGTGTGTACTCGACTGTAGCCTAGTAACTTGTACACGGACGCTAGAATATGAACATTGGTGGGGAACCCCATCCGAGAGTGTCAGTCTCCTTACAGTAACCTATTGCCAGTAACTCGCGCACATACGGTGTAAGAAATACGCGCTATAATCGCGCGCAAACATGCCACTTAGCTCCGAGAGGGCAGGCATCAGGCTCATATCGGATCATCGGCGGCTATCTGTCAGCTGGCATTACTCTGTCAATATTGACCTTAATAACTTCGGGGAACACCCGTAGCAGATTATCGACATTTTAGCGACCCGCGTTAGAGAATCCTATGACGACTGCCTTGCTTGAATTGATCCCAAGGCCACGTCTTTTCGCGTAAGATCGTCGTGTCTGAGGTCGAGACATACCCTGTCACAGTCCAGGTCGGCGTCGTCAGAGCCCCATTTGGCGGGGAAGACTCCGTCAGACACTGCTGATGCTGGCTCAAATGTTGGATTTCTTCATTCTCAACAAGCTTGGATATTTCGATGGTGGCACTAGGTCTGTCATATGCGGCAAATGAGACGTTGTGGCAGTCCAGCTCCAGTGCCTTGAGAGGCGGGCGACCGGACAAAGGCTCGCCAGTTCCTCGAGTTATCAGGAATCAGCGCAGGCTCTAAAGAACGAGAGCAGAGCTATGGCGGATATGCAGTCGTGTATCAACAATGACAGCGTGGTTGCATGCGGTTTTGTTTTCCGAGCCTCCGGCATTCTGTGCAGCCGTGCTCATCGTGCGGGGATGTGCAAGGGTCTCAATCTTCCATTCAACATCGGCGTCCTATACTGTGGCGAGTGTGGAGCTGCCCATGATTTTTGCCGATTGGGATGTATCGATGGCAACATTCGTGATATACTTGCTGGGAGAGCTGGTACAATAGGGAACACCTGGTTGCATCCCCGTACTCCGAAGCACAGTGCACCGCTTGATCTTATGTCTTCTCAACGCACGCAAATCTTCGAAGATATTGTCCTTCTCCAATTTAGAGCACTCCCCACACTTTTCAAGAAACCAGGAACACCCTATTTCCTTCTGCGGTTGACATGAGCACAATAGAGTCGCTCTCGGCGTATTTAGAATGTTGGTGTTTGTATTTTCGACAAGGTTATCTTTGTTGCCCTTTTGAGCTGGGAGGCGAAGCGTTCGATTTGCTTCGCTTTTCCGTGGGTGTCGTAGTTCGTAGCTTCTCGGAGCAGTGCCTTTGCTGGAGAAGTTGGCATATTAGTCCAGCAGCTTGCCATAGTCAGGGGATTTGTGCACCTCTATCTTCAGAGTCGAAGCCCCGAGCTGCTATCATAGAGACCAGACTGACTTCTTTAGGTTGTTTTTATAAGAGGAACTGCATCCAAAACTCTCCAGATGCCAACTGAGGATATTCCAGCACGTAGACACACAATCGATGGTGACAAGCATCTTCGTGGGCATCTCCCAGCTAGATAGTACAGTTCCAGTGATAGTCGGCTTGCATCCTGCGGCCCTTTAGCCTGACATGAGCGAGCTCATGTACTCCTCGATTTGATCATCGGTCAGGTACCTGACAAATACAGCATCAGGAGCAGATTCGTCGAGCATTCCAATATAATCTAGGGACTCTGGAAGAGTGCAGTAAATACAAGTCCCACTTGGAAGGGGCTTGAGCGTTGGGATACTACCCAGTTTGGCTTTGATCTCAAGTTCATGGCTCTCATACCCCCCAAGAGGATGTGCCAACAAGAAAGAGTCGACTGGGCGTAGGATTGGCACAACAGATGGGGCAGCTGGAGAAACACGGGTCAGGCTTACGATATCAGAATGATTGTAGCCAGCCGTGTCGGTGTCTTTAACGCGGCTAGAAAGCAGTATCTTCACCAGTGATCGGAGCAGTGCGTCGGAGCGAGCGTTATACCACGTGCTCGTCCACGATTGTAAACTTTAAAACGTTGTGTACTGCGAATCAAGTACTTAACGCCGTGAATCGACTTTCTCTATATGCGCGAGGGCGCGGTTGCCGAGCTGCTGCGAAGTAATTCCACCGCCGCTCAGGCTCGGGTGAAAACTGGCCGAGCTGTGATAGTTGTGAGCATATTTCTCGCGCCCCAGTCAGAGGAGAGAATCTTATCGTTTCGCTGCCCATCGGTATTAGCGCCACGCACTGGTAGCGATGAGATGCACTTTCCTCACAAAGCCCGATGCATCTAGTTTAAGATAGATTAGTGTATACAAATATATTTGTTATTAACCATAAGACTCGAAATCCTACTTCGGTGATGTGACCGAGGGCCGTGGAACTGGCTGTAGCGATTTGCTGGAACACGCCACCAAAAGTCAAGAGCGGCGGATGAAGGTGAACCGTTCGGTCCAGAACGGTGGTTGGGTGAAGCCAGAGGTCAGCACGATACGCAGTATAGTGTGTTGTTGAGCATGCAGCTAACACGAAGCCTCCATTATAGTTTTTACTCTAACCTGTCACCACGTACTAAACTCCTACTTTGCTTAGCAGGGAGAATTTGAAATATTGTGTACCGGTTCCTATACTGTCCTAAACGTCTGGCGGTACAGGACGTTAAAATTGCCACTCTGCATTTCTTCAGCGGAGAATATTCGTCAAGCCGTAGTCTAAGTAGTCATGGGGACTACCGTATTGCCTCTCGTAGTAGGCTCCATATTTGATTCCAACCCGCCTCCTATGAGGCGTGCACGAGGCGGGTCATCACTATAACTTACAACTGATCGATTCTCTATACAGTATGTGTATACTGTTCGAAGGCTCTTGACGTTCTCCGTATGATTGGTATTAGAGTTCTTGGATTTTCTCGACGCCTGCTTATTTTGTGTAGCTCGTAAGCTATTAAAGACTTGACCCCGCAATCCGAAACCTAAAAATACAAGAACGAGCGTACTCGTCGTAAAGTTTCCATTACCAGAACACATATGTTTATCGTACATGGATCTGCTATTACTTTATCCATTGTTTCTTGGTCTCATGTGTGCTTTATGGCTGGCATAGTAGAAACTGTATACTAACATTTCCAATTTGCATGAGTCGAGGAGCGTGAAGGCAAAAGGTTGGCAAATAGCAATATTCGTTCGTTTTCGCGTCTCCGTCCACCACAAGCGTATCACATTTCCATGGCCTACCACATAGTTGAAATCATGAGTGCTGTGAATGATTCGGTTCTAGAAGAAAATTCTTTTGATGCGTGTCGAAGGGCCATGGATTTGGAGGCTTTCAATTGGGGGTGGGAAGGGGGACGGGGTCAATGGCGGATAAAGAGGCTAGTTGGTTGCTGGTGCGTGGGAGTCAGGGATAGGTAGTGCTTCCGAAATACTCGGAAGGAACCTGATTATGCTTCATACTTTTTTTTCAGACTGTAATCGTCCACCAAACTAGCCTTACATTTCTGGAAACGACGGCTGTAAAAAGCCGTGTTTCGGTACAATCCTCATATACAGTACGATCTTTTTCATGTCTTTCTGTCGCCAAATGATGTCAGCTTTGGTCCTATGCGAAGTAAACTCTATTCATGAAACAAATTGCTGTGGAGTAGAACTTTTACTAGAGGAACGGATTTTGCAATACGCCAAGATTGTCTGCATCTAGTTTAGAACGGTGTATCCAGAAGCGCTCGGATAGAGACAGGAGCCCCCTGCATGAATAAAGAGCACCACTCATCTGTGCAGATTACTTCTCCTGGCAGCCAACTGAAAGAACACTTTTCTCCCGATCATATTCAGAACGAACACACCGCTATTGTTGCTACTCTATAATAACTCGCGAGACCTTCTGGAGCATCTCTGCCAAATGACTTGACCAAAAATCACAGTCTCGAGGTTCTTAAAATCACATTCCTAGTTATGGTGGGCTCTCTGCAGGGCAGCGCACACACTTCAGTTACCATGACCACCCATTTACTGCGGAGATGTTGCTATGCAGGTCTCGATTCTACTGATCGCCAGATGCAAAAAAAGAATAAACATGCAGATATACATGAGATACCTTGTACATTGTTGAATCTTGTTGTCCGTCGTAGGCAAGAGTGAAAATTATCTATATCGCCGGGGAAATTGGTGGGTAAGGTACAGCCGTGTTTTTAATGTAGGGCTATCATTATCATAGGACATTGGTGATTGTTGTTCCGCGGTTCTCATCTATGGCTTCATGTCTCCAGGTGTCTGTACAGTAATGAACAATAGGAAGGGAACCTAAGACAAGTGAGGAGAGAAGTAAAATGGGTACAGACTCGAGACGCTGTGCTGTCGTAAGCATGTCTCAATTTCTCGATGCCGGTGTCTGAACTGGCAACGGTATATGTCTGGTTTGGTCGAAGGAGGTGCCCTACAATTATAGGGCTACAAAATCGAAAGCATGGTTGGTAACGATTTTGAATCGTCTACATGCTTTCGGGCGCATGATTAGACGCAAATATTCATATTGATCTCGGACCTGCAAAATCCCGTGCGAAAAATCACATGCTCAGGGTGTAGCTTGTCACCTTTATCAGAAAAAACTGCACACGTGATTTACATGTGTGATCTATCTGACCAGCGTACCATCATGCCTAGAGCCCCCTATTGTCCTAAAACTCGAGAAACACTCAAATACCAGATGGGCTGGAACTGCATGCGAAGAACCGGAACTTCAGCGAGGGACATTCCAGACACGGCCTTGCTGCGTCACACCACCTAATATTCATCGTGCGACCTTTCCATAACTCTGTTTACCTTGTGTGCGGTTATTCTATAATACCAACTCAGCTGAATTTCTTTCTGGCGGCCTGTTCCATTGGCAAGCGATGCTAAGGTCATCAAAATTATTTGCGCACTTCAATAGTCTTGGCCGGCATCAGCTCGTTGCCTGGCCTGTGTGGCCCGGAAAAGTTGCATCCTGCCACTGCCTATGGTGTAAGCAACCAATCGGAAATCCCGTCAACTTTTGACAGGCTAATCGATTTGTTGGATGAAGGACGTTCCCCATTTCTGCAGTTGTACGCCTTCATCATAGCACAAACAGCCTTTTTCTTGCTACTGCCAGCAATAAAAGAATACTTCGATAGATCGTGTTGTGAATGCGGTTACTGCTGTAGGAATTTTCCGAAATATCCCTCTTTTGGTCATATTACACCCAGTAGTACTATTCCTGTTCATACTCAGTAGTCAAAATGAATTGCTCATTTCTACCAACTTCATGACAAGTTCTTGTATCGATTTTCAGTGTTTTAACTAGCTGTATAGGCTTTATAGCTCAAACCTATCGGACATCTGGCCTCGTATGAGGTCGAACTTCGAGCAGAATGGGGTTTGCAACCAAACGATTTGCCTATGCTGAGGAGGATGAAGAACATTACACATCGTACAGCTACCATACTCATCATATGTATTATAAACCTTGCTAACTTTTTCCGCGATCAGTTGGCCTCATTTCTGCTCAACTGACTATCGAAAAAGTTTAAGACTTACAATACATATGATGAGTATGCTATTTGTACCTCGCGTGATTCTACCACATCCCCTTCTATGATATGATGATTGATAATTGCAACCTCCATTGCACTGAAACTCCGAGTTTGCGAAATGAATGTTGAGTTTTTCTGCAGCCAGTTTGTACGGGTACAGTACTCACAGAAATTGAAGCAGACAATAAGAATATACAAACAACATCGTCCTGCCCTTTAAATATCCGCGCAAGAACTGATCGCATTGTTGCAATCGCAAACAAATTGATGACTTAGGTGGCAAATGCGGCGTGAATTGTGAGAAGCACTGCAAGAAATTGAAATGTGAATCTAGATCGGAAATACAGCGCTTTGTCAAATGCGTTAATATCGGAACTACAGTTGAGTGGAAATTGGGTAATCGCAACATATGAATTGATTTTTATGATGCTAGTGGATCACGGCGAACAAAATGTTGTGTTTGGATATCGAATCAGACCCAAATCGTGAATTCCGAGACATGCGGGCCTGCGATTTAAGCACACATGCGATTCAATGAGGTTCGGAATCGCAGGAATTGCGTCTGTCGGAAAAATACTTAAAGGCAGCGGCACTACCGAGTCGGAGCAGAGAGATAGTATGGTTATTGAAGGTTAGAGTTTAATAAAACGGACTTGAAGCTGCCAATGGTATGCTTTGCCTCATTCTTCATCGCCATCACAGGGACTTCTCGGATTCCGCAGCAATAATAATTTTAAATTTCTTCCGGAGAATTGTCCGGTTTGCACCCTGCCGAGGTTGGGTCAAGAAGTCGAAGAGAAGACTTGCGGTACGACAGTTTGAGAAGATACATAATATGAAGTTGGTAAGCGAAAAAGACTCGCTGAAAAACCATGAGGAGGCTACTCTGGGCTGTAGAACCAGGACTTCAACCCGAACAAGAATACCTGGCAATAGCCAAAAGATTGATTAGCGCTGCACAACAAGCCCGGAAGAAGGGATGTGAAGCGAGGGCGTGGTTCTAATTACCGATGTAAACTGTATCAGGATATCACGATGCCAAACAATATCGAAAGGAGCGATGCTCTAGAAGAGAAGCTGAGGGCATTTTAGGCTGCTAAGTGTAACTCTGAAGAGCTGTGCAGTAACCAGGGCCTTATAATGGCAACAGTGTTGGAAATTCGAGGCTTCGTTAAGGATTTAAAGAAGAGAATCTATATCACTAAAGAAAACTCTGAAGTAAGCAGCGAGGAATTTGCTGAGATCTCGGACGGGCATAGTCAGGGTGAGGCGACAATATGCAAAGATGCACAAATGCTTCAAACAATGCACGAAGAACCGGAGATTCATGTCACTACGCCTGAAAGCATGAAGGAGACGCCAGTTGTAACTATAATGCAAGATGATAGGGGTTTGGAGCGGAGAGATTATGCTGTTGAAAGCCATGTAGAATGCATGCGACACAAGACGGAAGAAGTGCTACATAAGACTGATGGTCTAACTGTGGAGACTGAAGTATAGAGGAAGAGTGGTGCAAGAAGTGGCGCACCGACGGGCAGCTTTTAGAACGTAATTTCCAAAACTGCGCAATACTTGTCTCTGTCAGATTGTACGAAGGTATGGCAAAGAAAGATAGTCCATAATGTGGTATCGACAACGAGTTTACATATTTCCCGCTGCGAGAAAAGACTGCGGGAGGCTACATCAGAAGTTCCAAGTCCCGGATGATTTCGAGCTAGAGATGTCGATGTTGGCCATTGAAAAAGCAGTTCTGAACATCGTCAACTCGGAAAGCGCAGGGTCTGCCCATAATGAGTGTGGAAGACAGTGGGGTGACATTGAATGTGGATGACTGTGGGATGACATTGAGAGTGGAAGACTGTAGGATGAAATGGAATAAAAGCGCTTCAACGGCGTACAAAGGAATGCTCAGAAAGTTACCTTTTAACATCTGAGATAGGATGAGCCGGAAGAGTCTATTGCCATGTTTGGGGAACGTGGTACCATTATCGGTCGATCGCTGAACCTGGATATGGATTTAGTACAGGCTATGTTTATCCGCTGAATACAATCAAGACTTCAATCGTGTGCGTACGGTGGTCATGGAACATTCAACGAGCTGGTGGCATCGATCGGACACATCCCGGATGCAATTCAGAAGCGGGAAACTGTTCGGGAGGTCACGGAGAGAGAGTAAATTGCCGGGAATACTTATTTTGGAGTTCCTCCTGACGATGAAAAGGGATACAGCGAACGATGGCGAAGGAGGCGCAAGTGTTAATGATGTGATAGATACAGGAACTTTGCTTGCGAATGTCGTTGCTATCAATAGGCTGCAAGAAAATACCGACGACAGTATGACAGGTACCATAAGCAGGAAAACGGCGAAAGGAGGGTCCAGAAGTCAATAGCGAGTACGGCTCCCGAAAAAGGGGGCAACAATCCTGTGTATGGCAGTGTTGGCCGCGAGCTCAACACTCAGTTTAGCAGGGACAAAGAGGTTTTGGAAGCTGCGAGTAGTTTTGACGTATGTTCGGAGAAAACAGTGCAAGAAAATGTGAGCTTTTGCGACGCAGAACATCGATGCCGAGAGGAAAGTGGCGACGAAATTGCAACATAACTGACTATAGAGTCTGGAACCGAAACAGTAATCGCTGCGGTGGCTATTCCCGATATCGGCACTTGTTGAATCTGGGTGGAGAAATCGTTCTGTGAGAGTATCGATGAGGTGGGCACAGTAGAAGATATAGGTGCGACTGATGTGAGTAAACGAGGGTTTGACGTTTGTGGGACAGG
>JAUKWC010096043.1:0-26884 GCA_032356245.1 Endocladia muricata
CTTCTCAAACCCAAAATGGAAGGTGAGCTCGTGGGGCATTATTGGCGCTTGGGGAAGCTGATAGGGAAGGGGGCCTTTGGGCGCGTTTTCGAAGCAAGGCATCTCTTGAACGGCGGCTATTTTGCAGTCAAGATTGAATCGGCCCGCGACACGAGTTTGCAGAAGGAGTATGACGTGTATAAGGATCTACATTCGGGTGGTGTTGTTGCAGAAGGATTTCCGCGGGCAGCGTACATAGGAACGTTTGGGCGCTCAAGAGTTGCATTGGTGCTCGAGCTTCTTGGAAAGTCATTGCGTACGATGTGCGTAAAATACTCTGGTTTGTCGGCTCAATCTGTACTGAAGGTGGGAATACAAC
Organism: Endocladia muricata; assembly: GCA_032356245.1. Classification (NCBI taxonomy): domain Eukaryota; phylum Rhodophyta; class Florideophyceae; order Gigartinales; family Endocladiaceae; genus Endocladia; species Endocladia muricata. The sequence goes on from JAUKWC010096043.1 coordinate 359, forward strand.
TGCTGCGTCGTCTTGAAACACTTCATGACAAAGGCTGGCTACACCGAGATGTCAAACCGGCGAATCTTGTGATTGGGAGTACTCATCCTGGGAGAATATATTTGCTAGACCTCGGAATAGCGAAACGGTTTCGCGCTGCAAAGGGAGCAAGGCACATACCACCTCGTGATGATAAGCATCTGGTGGGCACAGTGGCCTTCGCAGCCCTTCGAGCTCATGAGGGTCGAGAGCTATCACGCAGGGACGACCTTGAATCACTGGTGTACACTTTGGTGTATCTCCGGACGTTAAATCTACCTTGGTATAGGGTTCACGGGGAAAACGACATGGAAATGGGAAGGTTGAAGAGAGATTTTAGCCTGATTAGTATATGCAGGCAAGTTCCCGGACTGGCAAGAGTGCTTCGATACGCGCGAAAATTGCGATACGACGCAAGGCCTGACTACAGAAGACTAAGGACATGGATGCGCGGGGAACTCACTGAGCTGGGAATGCAAGAAGATCAGCACTTCGAACTTCGACCGTAGCTGCAGGGGTATTATGACGCACAATACAATTCGTCAAAAACACGTTAAGAAGTAAATATCTCGAATAATGTGCATGAAATCAACAATATAACGGATGGACTCGGTCGAATATAAGAAATGTGAAAATAGTTCGATTAAGATCGATGGAATTTCTTCGCCACCTGGATGACAAGGATTTCATTCGAGCGACTAAATGCAGCAATGCAAACTCGTGGAGAACGGGCATATCACGCACGTGCGTGCAAATGGTTTATAATCGGTATTTTGATGATGTATAATCTGGTTCAAAATAGCCAATGAAAGTCTAGTAGCACATGTATGTACAGCCTTAGAAGTTTCCTAAACATTCGAGAAATATATAGGAGCTGTGGTTGGTGCTCTGGCAGACTTTTCCCGAACATTGAAGAAATATCTGGAAGCTGCGACTGGTGCGCTGGCAATTGTCAGAAATTAGAATTCGGCTGTTCCTGCCCCATGAGAGCCGATAATGCACCCAATCGCTGCGCACCGGGTGTTTTAGGTAGGTTCAGCTTCGAGTGCATTTTCTATATGATGGGATGGTGGTTGTCACGCTTGGTACTTTCCGTTACCGACAAAAAACAACCATGAATTGACATTACCAGCAAAATGAACCCTCTTTGCAGGCTAATAACGCAGAAAATTTTATCCTGCACAATCAGGTGTGTTTCCAAGTAGTTCGCAAGCACTTTCCATCCCCTCCTGTTCCCAAACCCTAATCACCAAATCCCCAAATCCTTTAGAAAACCTCTATTTTCCCAATCCCTATTCCCCGAACCCCCTAACCCTAATCTATTGACCATAAATACAGTGTTCGCATATGAACCCTCCAAAAGGGTTCACATTCCAAAAACAGGGTTCGTTGTTCACAATAATGTATCTTTATCAGCTTTCATTTGAACCGTTCGTATAGACCTTGCCTGACCCAGTTATTCGCTTCACAGGTAGCATCGCTGGATGGGGTGGGTCTAGCTGCATTCCGTAGCCTCGATCAGGACTACCAGGCTAGAAGAGGCTCCCGAGTGTTGAAGTGCTACGACCCGTGGTAACTATCGTGATCGCCGCCCATGAATAGAGGTACTGGGTAGTAGGAAGCAGCGTCCGTGCCAAGTGTGCCAGACTGCTCGGTCATGACAGTAGGCTGACCAATATTTGAGTGCTGGCGAGTAGGACTCGTCAGGCTGCCTATCTACTCCGCAATTTCTCTTGCACAATCACATCTGGCTGCCTCTGGTGTGTAGGCCGGCCAAATAGGCGACAGGTTCACCGTTCACGTTTGTTTGGGCAAGTTAGAGAGTTCCGTCGGATTGACATCCTGCCATGCAGGAGAGGCATTGGATCTATCCTCACCGCACATATTTGAAGTTGATTTGCCGGGCCCGGGAACTTCTTCCAGCTGGGTACGGACACCTGATGGTCTACGAAGCTAGGCTGGTGTGGATGTCCCGAACAGAGGTACATGTGAGTGGATTTGTCGAGCTTGGCATCTCGGTGGAGCTGCAGTATATTTCACGCTCCCCCCCAAGGTAGGTCATCCTCGGAAAAATACGAGTCCCTGAACGTAAGAAACGGCATACGCTGAGAATAAGGGCAAGAAATAGTATGTGTAGCAGAATTCAAAGCACTGGAATTCTCCAAGCTAGATAAGGCCTAGAGCCGCGCCACTCAAAAGAACAGCTGGCCATACAGGCGTAAATAGCTCAGATGCACCTGCAATTTATGGTGATTCATGTGTGCAACCTGCGCATAGGCATTGAAAATGAGGTTTAAGTATTGTTTGCAGTATTATTTTTAATGTACACAGCAGCAGAATGGTGATTCCTTTACTAGAGCGCGGGTCAAGCACCTGCGACGTTTGGTCAGCTCCCAGCAGCTGCGGGGACCGACATCATAGCGCAAGATAGTGCAACGCGATTAAGGGCCCACTTGCGCAAAGGAGTCCAGCGCAAATCGGTATCTTTCTATCTCCCAGAGTTTAGGAAAATGTGTCTAGCTATAGCAAAGAGCTTAGGAGATGGAAAGCTGGATGGATTTTTTTCTGTTCTGAATCCTGAGAACAAGCCTGAAGTGCTCAGGAGTGGACCAACTACCCCGGATGAGGCCGCGAGAAAAGCTCGTAACTTTGATGGTGCTATGTTTGGAATTGACTCGTACTCACTCAGTGGATATTATCACATCAGGCTGAGCTCGGGCTTTCCCAAACCTACACAAATTGGTAACATGGAGGGTAGACTGCCGTTAGATAGGTGGAAAGACGTTGACCAGAGGAACAATGCCCTTTTTACGAGTCAAAAGGCTGTTTGCCGTCCTTTCAGCCAGAAGCGGAGGGCCGGTAGAGTGAGATGTAAAGACTACGGTATCAGCAACGTCGACAATTGATAGTAGAATTACAATTCTAGTTCTGAAAAGTAGCCGGGCCAACACATATGAACGCGCGCACTCAGGGCAGACCCCAGAAGAGTTTCACAGCGCCAATTGGAAGTGAACTAGAGCAACTCGGACAAGGAACAAGTCTGTGACGGTTGCGAGTGACGCAAGCCTTAGAAAGCTCAACGTTATCGTCTGGAGATAACAGGAAGCATCATGCAGAAGAACAGTCGGAAGAGAACAATGATCCTTGTGATGTTCTGGTGATTAAATCTACGATTTGAGGTCATGTTGACAGCACCTTCAAAAATGATATCCTTGTTGACGAGCTAATGCTCTTGAATTTAGACTTCAATGAAGCTACAGACAGCGTTCTTAACGATATGAATTGTAATGAGAACGTAATATTTTATAGGGTTGTAAGGAGACATCGACGGGTATTTGATACTGAAAACAAGACGCTTTTCGTCCTCTACTTTAACGAAGATACCAAGGAAGAGGCCTCCTAAATAATGCTCAACGGAAGACTTTGTATCGGGTCCCATTCACATACTGCATGTTGGGCCATGGCGAGTTGCCGATGCGATGTCTTGTAGGGATTGCCACAGTAAGCTGCAAGCAACCATCGCACGGCCTAAGTCAGTCAGCTTGTGACGGTATGTAGTAAGGGTTTACGTTTGCATGATACTGTTCTGCTCAGAGAAGGTGTTGAGGTTACAAACCTAGGTGTTTTCAAATTCCGTCCCCTACTGAGACGCAGAGGTAAAGAAGACTCCTCGGAGGTCTTTAAACCATCGGGGGCAAACGAAGGGGACCTCTCCGGCTGCGATAAGGGCACGAAGATTATGTATTAAGGAAAAGATACACGAGTGGAGAAGACCTTGCTCAAGTACGATGAGGTATTCAAAGTGAAACCTTCCGAAGGTCTCCCGCCCTCAAAACCTGCCGGTCACGTGCTCGAAGTGGACAAGAATGCGAAGCCACCACTCCGACCACTATTCCAGTGTTCTCCGGCTGAGTTAAAAGCTGCGAAAGTTTATGTGGAGGAAATACTGAAGAATGAGAAGATTAGGGCGCGTAAATATATCTATAATGCTTTATCGTTCTTTATCAAAAACAAAGACGAACAATTCCGAGGTGTTGTCAATTGTCAAGTACTTAATCAAATCACGAAAAGAAATAAAGCACCTCTGCCAAGATCGGATAAGATTTCTGACCGACTGGGAAAAGTGCAGGTCTTTTCAACCCCAGAGCTGAACAACGGAATTTACCAGATACAGGTTAAACAACTAGACATCGAGGGGACACCGTTGAGCACAAATTACGGTCAGTTCGAATACTTACTGATGGGTATGGCCAGAAACACGACCCTTACAGTAGTGAGGTAGGTCCACGATTAGTCGTATCGTGCATCACACTGGTGGCATGAGCAGGAAAACTAGAAATACCTTGCTCAGGAGACCGCCCGCCATATCACAACTGGTGCTACGTTGAAATGGTACGGTGAGTGCCAATCGATGAATCGGACGTTGTCCAAAAACGAAAAGCTGCCGGATAGAGGGACCCTCCGTGTGTGAATAGCGTCTCGTGGTATGGTCACATGGGCTCCAGTACGTTGCAGTCTCTAGACGACGCGTAGCGCTGGTCATGCAGGGGCTGGATACCATGAGGAATGCCCGAGTCGCAAATTAGTCGTTCTCGTACGATTTGAGGCGCAACGCAATCGCCGGAAGGCACAGGGCGCTGGTCCCAGCGTAGGTGGTCTTACTCTATAGACTCTCTTAGAGTGCCTTCATTTAAACCGCACGTCGGCAACGAAGCGCTGGCGAGGATGGAGGGACTGTTTGTCCCCGAACGGTGGCCTCAACGCCAAGTACAGAGAATCCCCGGAGAATGCGCGTTCAAGGCGGCAAAGAGCAGGCTGGATCGTGAGCACTCTGGTTGATGAACGCAAACGAGTCATCAAGACAAGGGGCGTAGAATTGTATCTCGTTCAGGGTTCTCGGCGCCCATGTAGGGACGATTGCGCGCATCGCCATCTACATCTTTGAACGCATGGAGGCGTATGGAGAGGCCAGCGAGCGGTGTGCGTCGCAAAGTCGGACCGGCTACGCTCGTTGACGCGATTCATCGTGGGTGAGCATGGGGTGTGACCATCGACGAGAAATACGCGCCAGGGGCAGCGTATCGATGTGGTCCTGCCAGAAAGATCGTCTGAATAGCTTGCAGAATTGAGCCTGCGTTTTTGGGGAGTAGTTCATTAGCTGATCATACCACCAGGGATGGACATATGAGCGGATGGCTGGCGCCGCTACTTCAAACAACCGCTCCATTGACTAACATTTCAAGTAATAAGGGTACTGAAGAACACCAGATTGCATTACTGAAATATATTGCAAGTCGGTAAGTATTGGTCCCGTGACGAGGGCGTCAAAACGTATACTGCGCTGCCCACATTCGGTTTTGTAGCGCCTGTGACGCAAGGCAGTACTTTACTCCATGCCCCGTGAGCGTAGAGTAGCTCGGGTGGTGATCAGACCGTCGCGCGGGTGTTGACGAGCGCTCACGGGCCGTGCCAAACAGCTTCCGGACCGTGTACTGTGCCCGGTGGCCATTGAGAGTCCGCGTGGTCCAGCATCGCCGCTACGTGGTATTCTGCACTCGCTTCGACGACGTCTATGGTTCTGGACATAGATGTGGAAAGCCATTGAGTGCGGTGCGAGCCCCAGTTATACCAGAGGCTTACTACAAATTGTGCAGTTCGAGGTCTATAAATACTACACCCGGACTCCGACCAGGTGAACGTCCGAGTCTAGTATTACTAGACTCGGACTTCCACCATGTGGACGCCTGGATCTAGTAACACTAGACTTTGAAATGCACTTTTCGAAAATCCTCGTCAATTAATACTAGCTAATACACTACGGCCTGCGGAAATCCAGGATGCAGTGATGCTGCGCAGCATACTACGACGTGGGAAGTCCATCCCTAGTATTACCGCACTACAACTGCACTTTTCGCATTTCAGAATGCAGTACTATTGCGCATCGCATTTACCGAAACTAAACCGAACGCTTGCTGCGCGCGGTTGACGTTTGGTCTAGTTCTACTATACTTCCGTACTGCTACGTGGGAAATCCTTCCGGAGTACTTGGATGAACCTACGCTTTCACCGTCATGCCCACCATCACCTCTACTCCCTCACTCTCTCCACCTCCAATGACCCAAATTCTCCTCATTACATCGCACACCAGACGTCTCGCCACTTTTCACCGACAACTCCCATCCGGCCCATCATCCCTTCCGGTTTGTACACCACACTCCACCACCATCGGCACTCTCTCACCCTCTCCACCTCCAACTCCTCACAATGCCCGCGTTCCATCGCACTCTTCCTCCAACAGCCCAAACTTCCCGCATCGCCCCGCTTATCATACGTCTCAACACTCTTCAACGACGCCGCCAATCCCGGCCACCATCCCTTCCAGTTTACACACCACACCGTACCATCACCCGCATGCCCTCACCATCTCCACCTCCAGCACCCCACAATCCCCGCATCAAATCGCACTCCACGTCTACCACCGCGCACTTCCCGCATCGCGTCGCACACCCAACGTCTCGCCACTCTTCAACGACGCCACCCATCTCGCCCACCATCGTTTCCAGTTTGTGCACTCCACTCTACCACCACCGGCACTCCCTCACCCCCGCCAGCTCTCACAGGTCGCACTACCGGCAGTGCATCGCACACCACACGCCACGCCACTCTTCAACGACGACAACCATCCTGCCCACTATCCCTTCCAGCTTACACCCCACACCCCACTATCACCCGCACTGCCGCACCCTCTCCACGTCCACCACCCCGCACTCCCCGCGCCACATCGCACTCCACCTTGAACAGCCCGCACTTCCCTCATCGCGACACCCACCTCAAGTCTCGCCACTCTTTAACCACACCGCGCATCCCGCCGAAACCCTTCGAGGCCGTGTGAGCACCGTTTTGAATTCGCGCTGCGTACCTTTGCAAGCCGTCGTATCTCAAAGAAAAACCGTCGTCTGGTATTTTCTGTTGTCGGGAGGGTACCTATGCAGATTCGAGGAGGTGGCGTCGCGCATCGCTGCGGTTTAAGTAGGGCCGGTTGTAGGCTCGCGTGTTCCACAGTTTCGCTGCCGTGCATAGAAACTACCCTAGACTGTACGAAGGTTTAAAAATCTTTCCATCAAGGATATCACAGTGAGACTGCTTTTTGATTTCAACGACCCGGTGGAGTGACCATCAGCAAATGCATGATGATCTCTTGTCGACACAGCCAATAGCGTGCGTGTTTGTAGAACGGCTGGGCCCCTCTCCCACCTTGAGCGCTTCCGCGTCCACGAGACCTGTACTGGATTTCGTGAACGTGGGAGTGCTCGCGAGCGGACCTACAGTCTTGAACTTAGTGAAAAGAAGAACACAGCTCCACACGAGGAAAACGTCCTACCACTCCGTTCTCGCATTCCTCCTGCCAACCCTTCTCCTCGCAGCCGTCTTTGCCAGCCCTCAATATGCGCAGCAAATTTCGGCACTGCGTCTACTCGTCTTCCGACACGCACTCCCTTTCCAAGCACGAGCAATAGTGTCACTTCCGAACACATACACCGGCCGAACTCGTCCCTACTTCGCCACAAGGTTCACCCGCCCCAGAACCTCCTGTCCACTCCGGTGGAAACGTCCTTGTTGATGAGGCTCCGGGGCCTTGGCTGTAGTTGCTCTCATTCTTGTGTCGCCCTGATGCAGAACCGACCACAAGCAACACTGACCTCCTCATACGAATTATCGCAATTTCTCTTGCCGAAGTAGAGACGACTGCCGGCCCGTGCATGATGGACGAGATCATCTCTATCCTGAGGAATCACGACTTCTCTCTCGCATGCTTTGAAGACCGCATTCGCTCCTCATAAGAGTGTTGCTCCCTAACACACTCCGTGTTGTGGGGAGGGAGCTTGACCATCAGGGCTTCTCCGTAACTCGTGCGTTGGACCACAGCGGTACGCCCTTCGGAACTGCCTACTTCCGGGACCCTGTCCAGATCCTGCAAGCGCAAGTAGCGCAAGCTAACACAGAGTCTTGGTACTTCCGCTCTTGTAGTGGCACCCTGCAGAGCGACTCGTATCTCTCCGCGCAAGCCTTGGAGACTGACGTGCACCGAAAATTTCGTCAAGATGGCAATGCCGAAGTCATGGGCAGCGAGCTCGACGGTGCCATCTGGGACACCGGGACGTCGCGGACCCACTCGTTTGTAGCTAGCATGCAGACCTATACAGGTAAATAGGCCACTACACTTAAGAGCAGCCCCCTCTTTGCCTATCCCAGGCATCTCACTCTCTCGGACGTCACTGCCACTTTCCACCGACGCTTCATAATGTCCCGGCACACCGTCGATGGCTATCTTCCTGTACAGCTCTTTCCCACCGTGGACGGCAGAGTCTTTGACATCCTTCCACCTTCTTCGACTACTCGCGCACGAGACACCAAAACTTCCACAGTACACTCCGCCATGCACTCTCTGCTATTTACTCTGTTTGAAAAAGCCCCCGTAGACTGCACATGCTCAGATACATGCCACCGTCTCTAGAAATTTCGTCCAGTCCTCACCAGCTACTATTGCGACATACCTGAGGCAAAGGATATCACCGGCACTCGCCCAGGCACCAAAACGAGCTAACCCTGCCGTCGTCGCGAAGTACTCTCAAATCTCGTCACTTCGTCCGCCTCATTCCCGCGACGCACAACGCAGTCCACCATCCATCTTCTCAGAAAAGTGGCCGACCTCGAGGCCGACGCTCCTGGTCCTGCATTGCTGGGCAGGCCGACTCAGACACGAGGTGCCACCGCACAGGCGCAACAAATCCCCGCCACCTCCCCCCTGCGGAGGCTGCCATCCTTTCTGGAAAGGTGCCCCCTGCTTCCGTGCGATTCCCATCTCGACATCGACTCCACTGTCGGTTTCGAACTGCTGCGCAACTTCCACCTCGGCATCTCCAAACTAATTGAGACCTGCATACTTTTGACGTTCGACTTCTCCGTCCTATTCACAGCGGAATCTTTCGCCGAAAACATTCGGGAGCAGTTCGGAACCATCCGCACTGCTCTCCTTCACGGATTCAACGCAGTTCTTGCTGCCATTCAGAGAGACTTCTACGTTCCCGCCCTATACGTCGACTTCTTCGCCTCCGAAAAAGTCAGTGGCCTGAATGGACTCCGCACAAATGAAGGAGTCCGCGGCATGCTGTAGGCAAAGAACTACAAGTCCGTTGATATGGTCTTTCCAATTATCGCAGGAACCATGGACCGTTGCTGTGTTGAAGCTGATTCCGCGCCACTCGCATCTATTCGCGCGCAGTACTCAGGTTCTGTAATATTCAGCTCGAGACAGGGACTAGGGAAGCACTGGAGCTTCGCCGAGGTTCACAGTCTAGAGGAACGTGCCAATAAGTTTAAAGTCTCCATGCCTCACATCTTTGGGGACCGCCGCCCGACCACGCTCAAGACCCTCAAGTTGCATTTTCTCACCCGCCTTGCAGATCAAATCCGTAACTTTGGAGGTCCACAACATGTAGAAGCCAGTGTTTATGAACAAGCTCACACTGCATCCAAGCAAGACCACCGCCGCACCTCCAAGCGAAGGGCACCAGCCACGGACGAAACCGTCCGACGAATCCGGCACTACGTAAACCTTGCTGCCGTTTAAATTCAAGTCGGCTCCGTCTCGCAATCGGGTCCCCTCACAGCCCTGCACGGGAATCTAGACGACAGGCGTGCGGCGCGGCATATCAGGGAAGGCTTCAGAATGTACCTCCGCGAACTTGCTTACTTGAGAGCCCTCTCCATGCTGCTTTTTGGAAACGAAGAAGGCCTGTTCATCGTCGCGATGCTCCAGTCACTACGCGGAGAATTTTCCGACATCTGCATCGGTCTTCTCGTCCAGCTTCGTGCCCAGGGCAACATGGTGCTGCCGGACATTGTCCGCGCCGAGCTTCTCCGGCACCATTTCGTCCACACATGTGACACTCTCCACATTACTATCGTCCAAAGTGGTTACATTCTCGACGGCTTCCATCCTTCCGTCAATGATTATGAACGCGACTTGAATTTCATTCGACTCGACCCAGTGCGCAAACACTGCATTCAGCGCGTTTATGCAAATAGGATCTTGGCCTCGACGAAATCGCAGCGATTGAGCTTCATCCTGCTGGTGGGTGATGTCGAAGAACACTCAGAAACTGTTCGGGTGGACCAGGTTCTGTCTCTCTTCCGTATGCAGGGCCGCAAATCAATCCAAACGCCCGTCTACGCCTTCGTTCGGTACGTCGATTATATTGCACCAAGCGACGTTGTTGATGACAATCCGCAATGCGTCTACTTGCGGTGGGCTACAGATGAGAATGAGAATTCCTCTGGTCGTTTGTTTTCACGTGTGTAAATCTCAGCCCCTGTCACTATTGACACCCGCCTAGTCTAAATTTCATCAATTCTCAACCTTCTTTTTTCCTGCTACAGGGGCCTCAAAATCGCCCACTTTTCTGGGCGAGCTTTCTTGCGCCTGAGTTTAACCCTTCCTTAGCCGTTGTAGTGTGGCCTGCGCGCCGGAACTGGTTCTGAAAGTGGCATGCAGTATTTAAGTTTGTTGACCTGCACGCTATTTTCGGAGCTTCTCCCACGTACTTGGAGGCTGAACTTATCCCCGTAGTTTGTAAACAGGCCCCCGCACTTCAGACTCTCACGCGTCCCATGGATCATGACGGTACCCAGTGAACGCAGAGCTCTCTGCAACAAATTTCCTAGATTCTCGTAAAACTCAACGTTCGTATCTGGCGCTCTACAAGTACCGCTGTTTCGCTACTCCTCCGCCCCAGGCAAGTACCGCGCGTCATTCAGAAACCCGGTCACACAAAATGGAGCAAGTAAATTGTACACCTCACACCTCGGACCTTCACAGGACTTCGCCTACCTTTCCACGAGAAGGGCTACCGGGTTGAAACGTTCTTTCTCTACCCCTGAAATTCCACCTCCATAGGTCCTCGTTTTCTCCCGAGCTCGCTCGCGGAAGTCCGCGTACAGGAGTGTCCCAGAAAAGGAGAGGATCATCTGTTTCTTTGCCAAGACTAGGTCTGCAAACGCTCCAAGTACTACACCTGCGTACTTCACCGTCGACGGACGCACCACCACACACCTCGCCATCGCTTTTACCATCCGCGATTTTAGCGGGTCCTGCGTGGGCAGCCGAGCGTCTTACTTGAACGGCCAGTAGTCCACTGGCGGCCGTGTATAGCGCAGGGAAAGCACGGGATCCCCGGCGTAGCTCATAATAAACCGGAATATGTGGGCGGTAGACATTGATACCGGGGACACTCGGCAGGAGCATCTGCAGGATTGCTCCCCCTCGTGGCAGGCACATTCCGTCTCAAGCCAGCCAAGTACCTTGCGGCGAGCTCCGGGACGCGCCAAAAGCCACCAATGTTGCACGCGTTGCTCACAACGCTTTCGCAAAACGCCTTAACCAAGCTCAGTAGAGCTTGACTGACACAGTCGTCATCCCACGAAATGGCGGTTTCTGTGAAGCCCTAGCCATGCTTTCGCAGTCGCGTAAGTACCGCTGAAAAGGTCCAGCACAAGATCTCCCGATGTCGAATGCTGCAACACCAGCTCGCTCATATTTTGATGTTCCTCTGCTCACGTCGAAGCGTTTTCATGCGACTCCCTCCGTTAGATCTTCGCACCACCTCTCCGGGCCCCAGCACCCGGATTCCATCCATGCAGCTCGCCCGAGCTACAAACGATGCTTCGCAAGCAGACGAAAAAGGTTAGGACGCAGAAGCAAGATATTGCTATCCTCCTGACAAGGGTCAACGACTACAGGGAGAAGCTACGGCAGGCCGATCAAGTGCATCTTGAGGTGCGGGTGACGACTAAGGCAACGCTTTCCGAGTTCCTGCGACTGCGAGCCAAATCCAAGGATATCATGAAGGAGAATGAAAGCCTCCTCGTGGGTCGCGGGATTTCTGGTGGCACCCAGCAGGCCATATTGCGTCCCGGAGCTGGGCGTGGTTAGAATCGCGAACGTATGGCACAAGTGAGGCCAAAATATATTTGTGTTACCAAGACCATCGAGAAGCGGATTCTGCAATAGTGCAACCGTGAAACTGCTGAGCAGGACGCCACAAGTTCTCTCGCATTCCGGAACTGCGCGGGTGGCAGTGAGCCGTGCCTGGCGGGGGAGCTTTTTGCGGACGGCCTGGAGGATGTCGTGCCGATTCCACCGATGGTTCTTGCTAATCGTATGGAGTACTATAGGCATTCCTACTGCAAAGAAGCGACGGCTATGTTTGTAATAGTGCAGGCAGAGGTAGCCGCCTGGAAATCGTCATCCTTGTTTTTGGACGCCGAATCCTGCCCTGAGTGTCAGACGGCTGCTTCGACAGATCTTACTCTATTTGTATGGATTAGGCAGACAATATCTGACGATGTAAGCGCGCTGAAGGGAAACGCTAGGGACAAGCTGTTCCAATGCCTTGGGTGTCTCTTGCCGATGTCGCGGAAGACGACATTCGTATCAAGCAGCGAGCGGGCGAAGAGCCCATCTCAGCCACTTCAAGCGCGTGTCAGTCTGATGAGCTCGGAAGGAGATCGAGTGGCTCCAGAGTTCTCATGGTGGCGACTCACGAAAGTCGGGGATATAGCATATGGTGATTACTCTGTACCGAAGGAGTTGGTCGATCTTTAGAACGCTGACGTACTACTCGCAAACTATTGCGGGAGACATGTCCTTTACGAGTTCCAAGGGCACCACGTTCGACAGGAAGGGATGTCCGCGTACGGGTCCATCATGCAACTCTCACGTCTGGGCGCCAGTCTGACAGCAGTGATATCCTGCATGCAGCATGGTGAGGCCCAGGGCATGACAGCGCCAGCCCACTTACAGCCCGACGTTTTTCTAGTACCTGCCCTTCGCAACCGTACAGACACTATGCAGCGTTTGGTGCGTTTTATGCCGCACTGTTCCGCAAGAGATATTTCTGTATGATTTTGCAGCTGAGGGCTCGTTGTGTGAGTCAGTCAGTGAGGGAATGGAACGGTCTGGATAAGAAGACAGCCAGGATTTATTAGGAGGAGACTCTGGAATAGCGACAAACGTCGTGAAGGTGGTTTCAGACAACAACATTTTTATGTGGCGGTACGAAAGACGTGATTTTCGGACAACTTCTTCAGTACGGTTGGCGGTGTTGTCGGTTGCTACTTTGCACGTGCAGACTCAAGCGAGGGACCGTATCAACTTTGCAATGGCACACCTGGCCTGTCATGGATTTTGACCACAACTCTAGATTCTTTCCCGCGCGCTGTCGTTAGAGCAGACGATGGGTCACTTTCCACATACAGAAGAGAGAGAAGGAAGTAAACCGTATTTTCGTGCTGGTAGCTCACTGCACATAATGTAGTTTTAATTTGTGTTTAGTTCTAGTGCACAGAGGATCGCTTGTCCATTGGAGAGAAAGGTTCACGTAGGACTGACCATGCACCAGAGTGCCTGTAGAACCTATTTATGTAGAAGCGGTGGTAGAGCCAGTGGAGCTGCGGAGTGAAAGAGGAGATGTCGAAATGTGACCGCACTATGTGAGCTGTCGAAGTGATAGCAGAGGACTTGCACAGACAAAAGCAGGGAAGAGCAGGAGTTTGACGCCCTCGTCGCTGCATCTCTGGAAGCGGGACGAGATTTTCTGTGAGATTTTCATGTTCATCTAAAGACCACCGCAAGCAAATGGAATGCAGGCTGATACTAACAGCGTCGACTGGTGTACTACAATGCATGTAACGAACGAAGGCATATACGGTAGGTTGTCTTGATTCACGGCCCTGCGTACGGAAGAGAGACAGAACCTAGGCCACCCATACAGTGTCTGAGTGTTCTTCGACGTCACTTATTGACACGTTCCTCTAGCTTGTGAACCTCGTCGAAGATCCAGTGCTTCTTTAGGCCCTGTCTCGAGCTGAGTATTAGAACACCTGAGTTCTGCGTGCAAATAGATGTGAGGGACGCGAAGTCAGCTTCACCACAGCAACGGTCCATGATTACTGTCATAATTGGAAAGACCGTATCAACGAACTTGTAGTTCTTTGCCTCCAGCATCCCGCGAACTCCTTCATTTGCTTGGAGTCCATTCAGGCCACTGAATGTTTCGGAGGCGTAGAAGTCGACGTTTAGGGCGGGAGCGTAGAAGTCTCTCTGAATGGCACAAAGAACTGTGTTGACTCCGCGAAGGAGAGCAATGCGGATAGTTCTAAACTGCTGCATTTATATCGGCGTACACCATACCTTCGCCAAAAGGTATCACATAATTTTTTCTCGAGAAGTAGTAGTACATATGATTTAGCCTTAGTGTGTTTGATATGAATAGGTCTTTATCCAAATTTACTTCTCAATGAAATTCATTTTTCAGCTTTAAATTTGTTGGAACTTATTTATCATTAAAAAACTAAAAAACTTTTACCGAATGTTGCCAGCGGAAGCTTGCGCTGTGAATAGGACGGGTGAATCGAGCCAAAGAAATATGCAGGTCTCGATTACTTTGGAGATGCCGAGGTGGAAGTTGTGCAGTGGTTCGAAACCGAAAATGGAGTGCATGTCGAGATGGGAATTGCACGGAAGCAGGAAGCATGTTTCCAGAAATGATGGCAACCTCCGCAGGGAGGAGGTGGCGGGGATTTGTTTCGCCTGTGCGGTTGCACCTCGTGTCTGAGTTGGCCTGCCCAGCAATGCATGACCAGGGGCGTCAGCCTCTAGGTCGGCCAGTTTTCTGCGAAGATGGATTGTGGACTGCGTAGTGCGCGGCGGGAATGAGGCGGACGAAGTAAGGAGATTTCAAAGTACCTCGCGACGACGTCATGGTTGGGTGCTTTTGGTGCCTGATCGGGTGCCGATGATGTCATTCGCCTCGGGTATGTCGCAAAAATAGCTGGTGAGGACTGGGTAGAATTTCCGGAGTCAGTGATATGCATCTGAGCATGTGCAGCCTACGAGGGCTTTTCCGTAGAGAGGCAGTAGCTGGGAATGTAGGGCGGAGTGTACTGTGAAGGTTTTAATGTCTGGTGCGCGAGTAGTCGAAGAAGGTAGAAGGACGTCAAAGTCTCTGTCGTCCATGGCGGGGAAGAGCTGGACAGGAAGATAGACATCGACGGTGTGCCGGGGCATTATGAAGCGTCGGTAGAAAGTCGCAGTGAAGTCCACGAGAGTGAGATGCACGGAACAGGCAACGAGGGGGCTGTTTTTAAGAGTAGTGGCGGATTTATCGGTATAGATCTGTATGCAACCTACAAACGAGTGGGTCCTCGACGTCCCGGTGTCCCAGATGGCACCGTCGAGCTCGTTACCTATGATTTCTTTCTCGCGATATTGACCAAGTTTTCGGTGCACGTCAGTCTCCATGGGACGCGCGAAGAGATGCGAATCACTCTGCGGGGGGTCCCCACAAGGGCGAAAGTACCAAGACTCTGTGTTAGCTCGCGCTACTTGCTTCCGCAGGATCTGGACAGGGTCCTGGAAGTAGGCAGTTCCGGAGCACGTACCGCTGTGGTCCAACATGCGGATTGTCGAGAAGCCCTGATCGTCAAGATCCTTCTTCACAACAGGGAGTGTGAGAGGGAGCAACACTCTTTTCAGGAGTGAATGCGGTGTCCGAAGCGTTCGAGAGAGAAGTGAGGATCCCTCAGGAAAGAGATGGTCTCGTTATCCATGCGCCGACCGGCATTCGTCTCTACTTGGGCAAGAGAAATTGCGATAATTCGTACGAAGAGGTCAGTCTTGCTTGTGGTCGGTTCTGCATCAGGGCAACACAGAAATGGGAGCAAGGGAAGCAGAGGCGCCGGAGCCTCATCAGAAAGGACGTTGTCATCGTAGAGGACAGGAGGTTCTGGGGCTGGTGAACCTTGTGGAGAAGTGGGGACGAGCTGGGCCGGTCTGTTGATCGGAAGTGACATTGCTGCTCGTGCTTGGAAAGGGAGTGTGCTTCGGAAAACGAGTAGACGCAGTGCCGAAATTTGCTGCGCATGTTGAGGTGTGGCAAAGATGACTGCGACGAGACAAGCTGGGAGGAGGAATGCGAGAACGGCGTGGTAGGACGTTTTCCACCGGTGAAGCTGTGTTCTTCTTTTCACCCAGTTCAAGACTGTAGGTCCGCTCGCGAGCACTCCCACGTTCACGAAACCCAGTACATGTCTCGAGGACGCGGGAGCGGTCGAGGTGAAAGATGGGTCTGCCGTTCGACAAACACGCGCGCTGTTGACTGTGTTGACGATAAAGCATTATGAATTCGCTGACGGCCACTACCACGGGAGGTTGGAATCAAAAAGCAGTGATACTGTGATAATGTTAATTGGAAGATGCTTAAACTTTCGTCCGGTCTAGGTTAGTTTCAAAGCACGGCGGCGAAGCTGTGGAACGCACGAGCCTACCACCGGCCCTACTTGAACCGCAGCGACACGCGACGCCACCTCCTCAAATCTGCGAAGGTACCCTCCCGTCAACAGGAAGTACCAGGCGACGGTTTTGCTTTTCTATAAGACTGCTCGGATGGACAAGCAACGCGAATTCAAAACGGTGTTCACACGGGATCGATGGGTTTGAGCGGGGTGCGTGCTGTGGTTGAACAGTGGCGAGGCCTGGGGTGTGTGACGCTGTGTGGGAAGTGCGGGCTGTTAGAGGTGGAGTGCGACATTACGGGGGGACTGCGGGCTGTTGGAGGTGGAGAGGGAGAGGGATTGCGAATGATAGTGGGATCTGGTGAGTAAACTGGAACGGATGGTGGGCAGGATGGTTAGCGTCGTTGAAGAGTGGCAAGACGTGTGGTGTACGACGTGGTGCAGGAAGTGCGGGCTGTTGGAGGTGGAGTGCGATGTGACGCAGGGATTGCAGGGTGTTAGAGGTAGAGAGGGTAAGGGAATGCTGGTGATCGTGGGGTGTGGTGTAGAAGCTTGATCGAAAGGCGTGCGCGATGGGAGGCATCGTTGGAAAGTGGCGAGGCATGTGGCGTAAGATGCGATCGATGCCGGGAGTACGGGGCGTTGGAGGGGGAGAGGGTGTGGCAGTGATGGTGGTGGAATGAAATGTATAAATTAGAAAGATTGGTTGGCAAGATGGGAGGCGGCTTTGAAGAGTGGTGCGACGTATAGTGTATTATGCTACGCAAGGACTGTGGGTCACTGGAGGTGGAGGGGGCGACGGGGTGGGGGTGATGGTTGGCATTATGGTAGAAACATAGGTTCGTCCAAATACTATAGAAGGGATGCTCATTTAGGAGTAGGGAAGTGTAGTGATACTAGATCAGACGTTCAGCGCGCGCAGTAGACATTCAGTTTCGTGTCAGTAAGTGTAATGTGCAGTCTTACTGCATTCAGAGCTGCGAAAAGTGCTGTTGTAGTGCAGTAAAAATAGGGATGGATTTCCACACGTCGCAGTACGCAGCTCAGAATAACTGCATCCTGGACTTTCACAGGCCGTAGTATTTCAGCTCGTATTACTACACAAAGCGTTTCGAAAAGCGCAGCTCGAAGCCTAGTATTACTAGACCTGGAAGCCTCCTTGGTGGAAGCCCGAGTCTAGTAATTCTGCACCCGGACGTCCACTTGGTGGAAGTCCGAGTCTAGTAGTACTAGACTCGGACTTCCACCTGGTTGAAGTCCTGATATAGGAATACTAGGCCTAGAACTGCAAGATATGTAGTGACCCGCGGATATTACTAGAGCTCGTACTGGAATTAGTACACCTCCCCATCCATCTCCGTAATTACGTACGTGCGTGAGCACACGCCTGAGAAGACGAAGATCTACGGAGGTGGAAATTTAGGCGCAGACACGTCTGTATTTCCGGAAATGGATGCGAACGTCCACCGGTTGCAGTAGCGTAGTAAACCTTCCATTCGTACTGTATACTTTAGAATGCCATCGAATGGTCACTTCCGTGGCATTCCAAAAAATGGAGTTCCTGTCGCCCGTCGGTTTTTCGCATGGATGCCGACTTCCAAAAAATAAATATTTTAAACTGCCGCGGTCTGTGAACGCCCGCATGTACCACTGGCAGTTCGTTTCCTAGTAAAACATCCAGCTCGTACTACAAATTGTGCAGGGCACTGCACTTCCGCATCTCACCTTACGTGCCTCAATCGCACATGATGACCTATAGCGTGCTTCACGTGGACTGGCTTACCTTGGACCTTTCATACTCTCAATTGCCTTCCGACGGATTTCCCCCCACTGCACTGGAAAATGCTACGCCCAATATGCGCCATCTGAGGCTGTAGGAAACTTATCAGTATGCTCTGTGATGCTCGAGTGCACTGGCTCACCCAGATGCTTGCCGACGTGATATGGCATGAGATGATGTGTAAAACTCTGCGCTGATTTCTGTGACAGTATTATAAACATGATGGAACGCAAACAAGGACTGACGTGTAATCCGCGTAATGAGTAGCAGATCGCATGAGTGCTGCTGGACAGTGTCAGTTTAAGGCGTGCCGAGCAATAGACGTTTACTTCTAGCGCGGGGCTCAAACGTAGTGAATCTGTCCTTCGCGTTGCGTTCGTGTAGTCGAACCTGCTTCGTGCATCGACCTGGTACCCGTTACCAATGCGCGCACAAATTCATACATCTGGCACCGTGTGGTATGCGTTGAAGTTTTGCCACTTGCAGCGCAAGGCTGAGACCTACAGCGGAATCGGCATCCTCTCACACGGATCACCTTTTTTCCTGCACTGTCCGGCTATCTATTCCTAGAAACACGTGAGAAGTAGAGACGCCAACACTTCGCTCCACCCTTCTGGTAGCCATGCTATAGTTGACCCGTGCAGAACGGGAGGCACATACTTCTTGTGCTGAACAGGTCTTACACGTACCATACGAAGCATAGAACCAAACTGAACCTCGAGTCGACGTCAGAGCGAGGTTGTAAGCGTGCACTTCGTGGTGTTGAAAAGTATGTAACTTTCAAGATCGGTGGAGTGTCAATTGTGACAGCGGCTGAGACCTGAACATGTGAAAATCCACGGGGAGATGGATGTTGTTATTCAAATATAAATTTCGCACAGCCATTTCCTCATGTGTGCTCACATATGTGGATCTCGGCCGCTGTCACTAGTGACACCCCCCTGCACCCTCAATAATCTACTTACTTTTCCAAGTCTCGCGAAGGAGGCGACACTGTTCGTAACTGGTGATACGGAACAGAAACGTGAGCGTGTGCGAGCATGTCGTGTTCCTGGCCGGTACCCTCCCTGTCAGCAATACAAACAGCACACACCTGCTCCCACAGCACGCCACATCACACACCTCTGATACCGATTTATCGGCGCGGTCTTCCCTGCTTTCTTTGCTTCGGCCTCTTCTCTCTTTCCTGTACTTCAGTCCGCGTGGTTTTCCTTCCTTTGCTTGCGACGCTCTGCTCCTCCCTCCTTGCATGCCCATCATTCCTCGGCTTCTTTCTCTATTTCGTTCCTCACCCCACTGTACCCACGGCGCCGACTGAACCCAGCCGGCCCGGGACGGTCGGCGTGTACTTGCCTGCCTTCATTGCCATTCTCTTTTCATCCGAGGTGAACGCGAAGTTTGACCTCATGAGGTTCCACATGCTGGCCTTCGTGCTCTTTGTCATCGCAATAGATGACGAGACCTCCATGGCAATCAAGGAACTTGCCGCCGTGAAGAGCAAGCAGCGCAAGCCTGGGGGCGACTTCCACACCTCTACCGAGAGCGACGAGCCGGTCTCTCGCGAGTTGGGCAGCGAGCAGATGAGGTAGATAGTGCGCGGAGCGCTGTCAATCTTGTTGCTGACCTAAAAAGACAACAGGAACGGGGAGATCGCGGGTGCGGCCCTGAAACAGAAGAACTATGGGGTCTCCCTTGTTGTTGGCACTGAATTTAATCCCTTTCAGGTCAGCAAGGCTCGGGAAATAGGTCTGCCACGAATCTTTTCCGGTTGCCGCTCCAGAACCTCCGAGGTTCTCGCGTTCCCCCAGGCGACCAATATGTGTCACCAGAGGCGCGGCCGCAAACGTGTATTGGATTTGAAGACGATAATTCGAACCGGAAATCGTCCTGTGTTTGCTGCGCAAATACTAACTCGGGCGTGGATGAATCTGGCGAGGGCAGTCGGAGTTGCAGAGTGCAAGGCGTTACTCAGACCCCACCTTCTGTTTCGTGCGCGCGTTTAGCACTTTGTGGCTTTGAAGTCACGCGCTGATATCTTTGCATCCATCACGCAGGAGACCATGTTGCGAGGGAATGTGGTAGTAAGTGTGGAGGAGAGTACGAGCAGTACGGTAGCTTGGGGCCGAACTGGTGCGAAGGATGCGGCAATGCGAGATGTTACCAGTCTGTTCCTTTCAAGGTTGCAAACCACCGTTACAAACGAAACTTTGTAAGATGTGAAGCACCGCAGCGTCTGGCCGTATCTGGACCGCTTTGAGTAGCGCGATGATCACCTGCCAAGGCTCTTTGCCTATTTGAGCGGGGATACCTGCGAGGGCTTGGGGCTTCAGCGTGAAGCGCCTGAAGATGATGGTGCCTGTTCAGAGGTTATTGAGGTGGACTCGGAGCTGTCAGATGCCAATTTGGAATACATGAGACCGCGTCGTCGGCAGCAGCTGACACTGTCGAACACCAGCCCAGTGTGGGATTATCTGCGCAGCCTCCTCGTTCTTTGTCTTCCCGGCTGAAGGAGGAGATGTAGTTGGAACTGGAGGGTGGCGACAACGAAGTAGGGGAGGTGTTGGCACACAGTCGCACGGGGCAAGGTAGTGAGGCTCTCCGATCCACTCTCAGCCCATTTCTGCCCAAGCCGAAGGACCTCCTTCCTCAAGCACCAGAACCAGCCAAACGTATTAGTCTGTTTCCACCGTCGGAGGAGGTGTCGGCAGAGTTGCTCCCCGAGGAGAATCCATCAACCGACCTTCTCGCGGAGTTCCTCGGAGTGATGAAGGCGGACTGCCGTGTCCCCACCTGCGCCTTCCACGACCTCGTCAATCATCACCATGACGACTCGGATGAGTGCCTGGAGGGTAAGGTTCACCTGTTCTTGACCGAATTTCTGCTCAACATCAGAACCGAGCGGGGTGCGGACAAGTCTGCCCGTGATGTCTTCACCCACAAGGATATGGACGCCTCCATCCCAATATTCCACGCACTGCTTGCTAAAAACGGCCATGGAATCATTTTCTGTAGTGGTCTACAATTCGACATGTGGCTTTCGCGCCTCAAGCGTTACAGCTGCGAGGTTTACGACGAGGCGAGTGCCGGGGCCAGTGCGTCGGAAGGGAGGCGGCAGAAGGACTTCGTGTTTAACTTGGAGGAGCAGCCGATGGTCCGTGTCTGAGCTTGAGGTCATTACACGCAAAACCCGGGTATAAAAGGATTTGCTCACGCCTCAGTCACGCAATGTGCTGGTCACTTCTGGCAGAGGAATGTGCCGCTTGAAGTGCAGCTCGCCCGGGAACGCTACCAAACCAACGGGTTGGTGCAGTCTTCGCCCGCAGTCTGGACGAACTGTATGGGTGGAGTCCAGCGGTTCGAGCCCGGAGAGGTGGTGAGAGGAGCTCCTGGAGGGAGTCGCATGACGATGCTTCGACACGAGCAGAAGAGCACCAAGTACATGAGCGAGCTGGTGTTGCAGTATTCGACACCGGGAAACGTTGTCGTTGACTTGGTCAGTGGTACTTGCGCGACTGCTAAAGCATGCGCAACGCTCCCGACAAATCACCATTTCGTGGGGTGCGACGAGGATAACGACTGCGTCAGTCAAGCCCTACAGAGCCTGGTTAAGGTGTTTTGAAAAGGCGTTCTGAGCACTGCGTGCGACATAGGTGGCTCCCCGCCGGCTGTAGAGCTTGCCACAAGGTACTTGGCCGGCGTGAAACGGAATGTGTCTGCCAGGAGAAGGAGCAGCCCTGCGGATGCTCCCGCTGGGTGTCCTCGGTATCGATGTGTACCAGACTACATAGTCCGGTTTCTCGCGATCTACGGCGGGGATCCAATGCTTTCCTTGCGCTATTCACGGGCGCCGGTGGACAACTGGCCAGCGAAGTACCACGTCCTGCTGGACATGCAAAACCTGCTGCCATTACGGGCGGTAGAAGCAATGGCGAGGTGCGGGGTGGTACGCCCGTCGACGGTGATGTACGAAAGTGCGGGACCCGGGGTGGTTGCGGACCGGGTCTTCGCAAAAGAAGAGACGATCCTGCCATTTTATTGGACGCTTCTGCACGCAGACTTGCGTGAGCGCACGCGGCGGAAGATGAAGATCTACGGACGCGGAATTTTGCGGGTTGACAAAGAACGTCTCAACTCCGGAGCTCTTTCCGCGGGAAGGCGAGCAGAGTCCCGTGATTGTCCAAGGCATAAGGTGAACATTGTACTGGCACCCTTTTCTGTGGCCGGGTTTGTGCGTGACTCCCGGTACTTGCCTGGGGATCAGGAGGAGCGAAGTAGAGGTACTTCTAGAGCGCGAGCCATGAACGTCGAGTTTTACGAGAATCGAGGATAATTGTCGAAGAGAGCTCTACGTCCACTAAATACCGTTAAGATCCGTGCAACGCGTGAGATTCTGACGGGCGAGGAGCTGTTCACAAAGTACGGGGATAAGTTTAGGTTTTAAGTACGTGGTAGGATCTTCCAAAATAGAGTGCGGTTGAATAAACTTAACACTACTTGCCAGTTTCAGAACCTGTTCCGGGCGAGCATGCCGCACTATAGCCGCTCAGAAATGCTTTGGCATAGCCGCCAGAGAGATCGCCCAGAAAAGTGGCCGATGTTGGGGCCGCTATAGCAGGAAAACGAGGCTTGAGAGAAAATGAAAACTTAGACAAGAGAGGTGCCACTAGAGACAGGAGCTGATATCTACACATGTGAATACACATGAGCGGATGGGCGTCCAAAAATTAGTCGGAAAAGCAACATCCATCTGCCCATGTATTTCCACATGTGCAGATCCCAGCCCCTATCTCCAGTGACGGCACCCAAGTCTGAGTTTTCATCTCGCTCTGAAATGCCCATTTGCAGGCCCCCAGTCCCTGCTTCCAGTCCTGCCGTGGACGCTGATGATACTTCAAACGTCGGCACGCACTCTCCGCGCGTGCATGACTTTACAAGGGCCCGACTACCAATGGTAGCTGCTAGCTGCCACTTGTACTGCTCAGTTCACAAAAACTGCGACGTAGTTTTCCAACTCGTTTTTCTCCCCGAGCCTCACTCTGTTCTGTCCTGCCTCTGGCGCAGCTCGACATCCACTGCTCCGCCGGCCAGAAGGACGAGAAGCGCTGTTCCGATGCAACGATCTCGCAAGCGCACCCACGAGCAGCGACGGAGGAAGGATGATGCCCCGGCTGCGCCTGTTGATGTGACTGCACAGAACCGCGAGGTGAATGCAACACAGCGGCACCCGGCAGGCAGGTTAACGGGGGTTGTTCAGCCCGACGCAACGCCGTCGCCGTCTCTGTTTGGTTGAGAATGTGAACAAGCCGATTGTGCCACTGTTTTGGCGACCCATGGTGCTAATATGGTACTGACAGTTCCATCAGGCCGTGCTGCCAACCAGATGCCTCCTTGTCGAGCGTCTATTCAATCTGACTACAGCTCAAGCACAGCCAGCTTCGCCGTCCGGGCCGGAATTGCGTCCGCTCTGCGCGTCCTCACGCCCGTCATTGCCGCCCCTGTGCGGTCTCACATCCGCCGTGGAGTATGGCAAACTCATCGTTGGACCCTGCGTCCTCCTGGTGCCTTGGGGGTGAGACCCTCTTCATCTCCACCCCTGCCCATGCTGTCCCGGACAAGGGGTAAGAATTCCGCTGTAGCTCGTTCACAATCTCTCTCTTGTGAGCAGATAGAAAAGCTATGAACAATGCTTGCTAAGTACACTAGCAAGGCCAGGGCGCAAGTGCAAGAGATTGTTGGTCTGAAGACAAGGGTTAACGACTACGAGGAGAAGGTACGACAGGCCGATCAAGATCCTCTTGAGGTGCGGGTGACGACTAAGGCACCTCTTTCGGAGTTCCTGCAAGTACAAGCTGAACTCAAGTATGTCAAGCAGGAGAACGACAGCCTACGCGTGGCTAGTGAGATTTCTGGTGGCACCCGGCAGGCCACACCGCGTGCCGGAACTGTGCGTGGTCAGAGCTGCAAGCGTGTGACAAAGGGGGGGGCGGAGTACATTGGTTTCGCCGAGACCATCGAGAGGCAGATTCTACAATGGTGCTACCTCGAAAATACTGCGCCGGTCCCAACAAAATCTGTTCCAGTCCGTAACTAGGCGGGTCGCAGTGAGCGGTGCGAGGCGGGGGAGCTCTCCGCGGACGGCCTGGAGGGTGTTGTGGCGATTCCACCAATGGTTCTTCCTAATCGTAAGGAGTACTATACGCGTTCCTACTACGATGAGACGATGGATGTGGTTGGAATGGTGCGTGCAGAGCTCGGCACCGGGAGCTGGTCATCCTCGTTTTTGGACGCCAAATCCCGCCGCGAGTGCGAGGAGGCTTTTTCAACAGACTTTGCTCTCTGGGCAAGGGTGAGGCAGACAATCTCTGACGTGATGAGCACGCGGAGGAGAAACGCTAGGAACGAGCTGTTCCAATGCCTTGGGTATTTCTTCTTGATGTCGCGGAAGACTACGTCTGTATCGGACAGCGAGCGGGCGGAAGGCTCATCTGAGGCACTTCAAGCGCGAGTGAGGCTGGTGAGGTGAGAAGGGGAGAAAGGGACTCCAGACTTCTTATGGTGGCGACTGAGCAGGGTCCAGGACCTAGCACACGGTGATTACTCTGTACCGAAGGAGGTGTGTGGCCTTGAGGAGGGTGATGTACTGTTTGAAAACTCTTTCGGGAGATACGTCCTGTAGGAGTTCCGAGCGTACCACGCTCGACAAGATCGGACGTCCGCGTACGGGTCCACCATGCAACTCGCACGTTTTGACACCTGGCTAGCAACAGTGATATCCCTCATGCAGCATGCAGATGGCTGTCGCAGCCAGCGCAAACCCATTAACAGACTAAAGTTTTCCCAGTACCTACCTTTGGCAACCGGGCAGATACTATACAGCGTTTGCAGAGTTTTATGCCGCATCATTTCGATAGAGAAGTTTCGATAAGGTTAGACTGGTGGGGAGTCTTTGTGTGAGTCGGTGAATGAGGGGATGGAACAGTGTGGTGAACATGATGGCGAGGATTTCTTAGCACGCGCCCTTGAAGTAGCCACAAACGTGGTGAAGGTGGGCTCAGAGAACAAATTTTATATGGGCGTACGAAAGCCGTGTCTTCGGACAATATATCCAGTATGCTCGGCGGTGTTGTCTATTGCTATGTTCCACGTGCAGACTCCATCGAGGGACCATATGAACTTTGCAGTGGCGCGTCTGGCCTGTCACGGATTACAGCCACAACTCTGGATTCTTCCCCGCGCACTTTTCCTGGAGCAAAGAACGAGTAACCGTCGACTCAGAGAAGAGAGAGAAGAAACAAAACCGTCCTTGCATGTTGGTAGCTCACCAAATAGGTCGTAATTTTCTTCTGTGTCTTCAATTTTCAGTGCAGAGACAATCGTGTGTCCGTTGGAGGGGAGGGTTCAGATGGAACTGGCCTTGCACCAGGGTCTATGTAGAACCTGTTTAAGTAGGAGCAAAAGTAGAGCCAGTGGAGCTGAGGAGTAAAAGAGGGTATGTGGAAATTTGACCGCACCACATGAGCTGTCCCAGTGATAGGAGAGGCATTGCACAGGCTAAACCAGGGAGAATTGGGAGCTGGGCAGCCTCGTCGCTGCATCTCTGGGAGCGGGACAGGATTTTTTGCGCGATTTACATTCTCATCTGGAGACCACCGCAAGCAAATGGATTGCAGAGTGTTATTAACAGCGTCGATTGGTTCAATACAACCCATGTACCGAACAAAAGCATACTCGGTAGGTTGCCGTAATTCACGGTCACGGATACGGAAGAGAAACAGAAACTGGGCCATCTATACAGTGTTTGTGTGTTCTTCGTCGTCAGCGACCTGGAGCACGAGGCCGAATCGCTGCCGTTTCATCGGGCCCAAGATGCTATTTGCATAAACGCGCTGAATGACATGGT
Source organism: Endocladia muricata (assembly GCA_032356245.1). Classification (NCBI taxonomy): domain Eukaryota; phylum Rhodophyta; class Florideophyceae; order Gigartinales; family Endocladiaceae; genus Endocladia; species Endocladia muricata. The sequence continues at coordinate 26,410 of JAUKWC010096043.1, forward strand.
TCCACATTGGGTCGAGTCGAATGACATTCAGATCGGGATCATAGTCGTTGACGGAAGGACAGAAGCCGCCGAGAACGGAACCACTTTTGACCATAGAAATCTGGAGCGTGCCACATGTGTGAATCGAATGCTGCTGGAAAAGCTTGGCGCGAACAGGGTCCTGCAGAATGGTGGTGCCATGGTCACCAAGCTGGACAAGAAGATCGATGCAGATGTCGAGAGCTTCTCCCGGAAGTGCTTGGAGCATCGCGGCGGTGAGGCGGACTTCTTCGTTTTCAAGAGGCGGCATGGCGAGGGTTCTCGAGTCACCGAGTTCTCGGAGGTACATTCTAAAGCCTTACCTGACAGGACGCGCCGCGTACCTGTCGTTTAGATTCCTGCGCGGGGTTGCTAGGGGACGCGATTGCGAGACGGAGCCGACTTGATATCGAACGACAGCAAGGTTTATGGAGTGCTAGATTCGGCGGACGGCCTT
>JAUKWC010096154.1:0-26878 GCA_032356245.1 Endocladia muricata
GACATCGACCTCGTCACACCCACGGATGGAGAGGGTCACGATGTCAAAAGGGGCGCAAGCGAAGATGCATCTGGCCTGGTCGTTGGTGTCAATGGTACAGTGTGGGCTCGTGCCGAATTCACGCTGGAAATGAATGGCTTCATTTGCACGAAGCCTTGGAAGGTCATTGGCCCAATCGACGAAATTATATCTGAGAGCTCGTACCCTCCATCATTGACCCTATTCGACTACTTCATGTGGCGTTTCCCGCAGCGTCACTTGAATTGCATGGTTGTGTGGATAAACAGGGAATTGGAAAGCAAGTATTACGAGACCACGAAGAAAGGTGAAAGTTTACGCTTTTCGTGATTCTGGTCCTGATGACAAGTTGCCAGTTCAGCAATCGCTGCACATTGTGGAGCAATACCACGAGCAGCAATCATTTGCCATCTGCGCGTTTTGGAGACATCATGCCTCGTAACCGTTTTGAGCAGCTCTGTACCTCCATTGCATTCACTGGATCTGAAAGCAGCGCTGAGACCATGAATCCGAGATGGAACCCGGTGAAAGGTTTCGTTGATGCAGTTATTGATCATCGGGCCACAAAGGTCAAGCCGTCCGAGCACATATGCGTCGATGAGAGTATGTTGAGGTGGTACGCGCTAGGGGGGAGCTGGAATTCTATTGGCATTCCACATTATGTGTCACTCGATCGGAAGCCGGAAAGTGGGTGTGAAATCAACTCAGCTTGTTGCGGTGTAAGTGGCATCATGAATGGTCTCGAGCTGACATTGCCAGCAGACGGCAATGTCCACCAACGGTACGAGGGCAGCTATAACCATGGAAACTCCGTACTTCTGAGACTGGTTCAGCTATGGTTCCACACGGACAGAGTCATCTGCGCTGACTCGTGCTTCGCGTAGGTTAAGACAGCTAAAGTGCTTCTTGACAATGGACTGAAGTTTACTGGTGTTGTCAAGACAGCCAGAAAGGGGTACGCTGTTGAATACTTCTCCGGACTGGATATAGCTGAGAAGGGCTCTCACGTCACGATGGTCACAAGTAAGCCCGACCTCATGGCTGTCGTGTGGGTTGAACTGGATAGACGCTATTTTGTCAGCTCTATTGGGAAAACCTTGGCAGGTGACAACATATACCGTGAGAGGTGGGGTCCTGTGACGGAAACCCTCACCTGGACAGCATTAAGACTTCCATTCCGAAAGTATGTGAGAACTACCACGGAACATGCTCTCAGGTTGACAAGCACAACTAATGTCGTCAGGATGACCTCGGTGGGGAAAAGAAGTTCGAGGTTAAATATTGGGAGATGAGAGTCAACATATCTCTACTGGCTGTGTGCATCATTGAATTGTGGAGGCTCTACTCAGGATGCCGAAAGAGAAGTTTGATGACTCTGAACGATTTCTACTGCCAACTGGCAGACGGGCTAATCGATAATGGCGTGGACGGAGGTGTACAGGATCGTAGGAGGTCTGCAGCTGAAATCCCGAATGACAACATGGAATTTGGCAATGGGTTTGGGATCCATCTAACTCCTATAAAGCGCAGACGTCCGTTCCCTGACGGAACTTCTTCAAATGCGGCCTATCAATCTCGCTGTTCTTTTTGTGAGATCACAAAGAAATCGAAATTCATATGTTCAGGTTGTTTCCGAAATATTCGACGCGAAGTTTATATTTGTCATCCTGAAACTGGCAGGGATTGCTTCAAGCAGTACGTACAAGGGGCCATGGTTTCGAATATGAAGGCAATGAAGAGTAGGTTTAAAAATGTTTTAGTAATTTGGGAAGTAAAGTCTGAATCTTATGTTGGTGAGCTACTCTGGTTGACATCATAGTTGTCACTTTTACATGTCTACCAAAATTAAGAAAGATTATATAGCCCCCAACAGGTCTATCGGCGTCATAAGACTTGCTCAATTTCGTTGCATCGCTATGGAATACCCCTCTAGAGGATGTCACCGTATACCGTATTCTCTTCAGATGGGCTCTTTAAAAGAATCCAAGAGCACAACTACTTCGGAACCTGTGGAGTACTCAAAGAAGATTTCAAAGCACAAATGCGCTCAGCGAGAATTGAACTCGCGGTTAGATGCTCTCCAAGCAGCCCAAACACTACTGGACTAACTCGCCGTAGTTAGATATAGTTGTAGAAGGTTTTTTACTCGAACGCAAAAGGAGCACAAGGTGGGCGGTTAAGGTACTACACCTTTAAAATATGATAAAAATCGAAGGGTTAATTTATTTATTGTAGTCATGATTTTGAACTCATTTGAGGCCAGAGTTGGCTTCATATGAGGCAAAACTCACTGTCAAATAGACACTCGGGATGAAGTCTTAGATTTCTCTTGAAACCAAACTGGCTCGTACTATTTGAAAGCTATTAAAAGCCCAATCTTACACTTCAAATCTAAAAAGTACAAGAACGAAGTATACAATTCTGCAAACTTTGCATTATCATACCGCTGACATTTTTCTAACGTAGATTTACGAATACGTTTTGGAATTTTTTCTGACCTCGCTGACTGTCGCCAGATACTATTGATACTGGTCATGCCAAGTACTGGGCTGCCTGCGCAAGACTACTGACAAAAGCTGATCCAAAGCTGCAGAAACTGGGTATGGCATGTAGTAGTGTACTATAAATTTCGGAGTAGTTCCACAGCGGGTCTCAGTTTTCGTATAGACCAGTGACAGTATGCTCTAGAATATGAAATATATCTGTACAGAGATTTCATGACCCCTGTGAGCGAGAGTAAATACAATCGATGCGAAAAGAAGTTGCATCAAAATTCCTGATACCATTTTAATCGGTGTCATTGAAAACTGCAGACCTAACAAATTATTGAGCATCCCGGCAAAAGTAGTACTACAAGGCGCGTGAACTAGGAAATATTCTGGTTGCCGAGTGAATCCTATCGAATCTCGCTTGCCGTGTCACCATTTTTATCGGTGCTGCTCATACATCACAAAGGGCACGCAACCTCTCTTGTAATTCGTACTGTAATTCAAGAATGGACAATTTATGTTTCGCGATCAACAAATCAAAACATTCGATAGCATGCCTGCCACACCAGGGATGAGAGCCTTAAACATCCAAGGCTTCATTCAGTTTCCTGTGTGACGATGTTCACTATAGTGCAGACATATTTTCTAAACCTTCCATACAAAGCTTCGTACCTGAACCATCGGCTTCACTCCTCAGTTCTGATTAATATCTATTGTTACATTCGTTTCTGACCGCTCGAGCCCAAAAATTCGATTCCCCCTCGACCCCAATTTACAGGTTACCTTCAAATTGATATCCTACCACTGACTGGCCATATTCCGCAATACTCCCGCCTTCATCACGGAACCCGGAGTGACTCTTTGCGGCTAGAATGGGTCCATCAGGCAGTACATGCAGCGTATATCTTTCCGTGTGTACTTAACCGTCTCAAAATCACCCCACCACCATATATAACTTGAGTTAACTCAGGGGACTTAAGTTTTTTGAATTACGTCATATAGAAGAAGATGACCAGCTTCGTTGGCAGCTAGTTCAATTAATCTCAGTACCCAAGTACACTGGGTCAAGGACGTGGTTTCCGTGGAACGGGAGGTTAGCTGCACTTGCATCCAAAATGGACTCCGAATAGATGGGGTGATTTGGACAAACACCTCGACGGTCGGGTCGAGTCTAATTCTTCGGGGATACAGTGAGGCCATGAACACTGCTCAAATACTTTGCGGGACCTCTAGTATAAATATGGGGGTGTTTTATGTATTGAGTATGGGGCTACCTCCGATCTAAGCAAACGAGCCGCAGGCGAAGTAGTACTACGTTATTGTGCAAAACGAATCCTATTTTTGGGATGTGAATCTTTGTGGGGGATTTGTTTCTGAACCGCTAAATTCTAGGGTGAATGGGATAGAGTTCACGGCATAGGGAATGGGGAAATAGAGGCGGTCTAAAGGATTCGAGGTCTGGCGGTTGGGAATAAAGGGGTCGGAGAGTACTTCCAGATTACTTGAGAACACACCTACTTGTGCAAAATATATATTTTTTCCGTTATCAGCGCGCAACGAGGGTTCATTCTGCTGGCAACGAATCTCTCGGCGATATTAATGCGTGAGTATCAAGGAGCAGATGTGGTACTGAATCAGGACAAAAAAGAAAAGTTTAGATCCTTACATTACAGAGAAAGGGGTTTAGACCGGATAAATTCGATCGCTGTGGCAGCTCAAATGTAGTGAAAGGATTTAAAAGGATTAAAAACAACAGAATTGCTGCATGCAATGACTAACAGTGAGCAGCCGTAGGGAATTCGAATACGCCAGAATGAGTTCAGAAAACGTCTGGCTTGAACTCCTTTCTAGCTAGCTATAGTGTCTATTGGACATTTGGCCTCATAGGAGGCCAAATGTCCTCATTTCAGGCCAACTCTCAGGTCGAAATATAATATCATAAGGACTCTTTTTATCTTCTTCTTTTGGCCCGAGCAACGCCTCGCAGTGTTGACAGTTCGGGCAGCCTAGAGCTGTCCAACTTCACCTACACCAGGAGCGAGAATTTCACCAAATATCCCGAGGAGTCCTCAATTCTCAAAAACCATGTCTCCCACTTCCGACCCCAGTCGCACTGTTGGATGACGAGTTCATTCTCGCGCTGGCCCTATAACCTCCGGCTCCAAGTGTCGGCGCGTATATGGTGCCAACCGAAAGGGCAACAAAGTCTCTGCAACCGTCAAAGATGTCAAGAAGTCGGAGGTCAACGGCAAAAATGTCACTGATGTGGATGTCAGCTTGGAGCTTGCTGATAGTGTCAAGATCATATGACTGCGGCTAGCAAATACCAAAGCAGGAGAGAGTCTGGAAAACGACGCTGAGATAGGAATCCCAATTGCCACTCAAATCTGTAATCAATTCGGAAATCAATCAGGCAGTCCCGAATGAGGTGTTGACTTCGACCTCGTCACACCGATGGATGGAGAAAATCACAATGTCACAAGGGGCACAAGCGAAGATGTATCTGACTCGATCGTCGAGGTCAACGGGGCAGCGCGGACGCGTGCGGTAGTCACACTGGAAAAGAATGGCTTCATTTCCACGGAGCCTGGGAAGTTCATCCGCCCGATCAACGGGATTGTATCTAGGAGCTCCCACCGTGCATCATTGACCCCATTCGACTACCTCGTGTGGATTTTGACGCAGAGCCACCTGAATCGCATGGTTATGTGGACGAACTGGGAACTGGAAAGCTAATATTTCAAGACAACAAGCAAAGGTCAAATTTTACGCTTTTTCGGGATTTTCGTCCTGATGGCAAGACGCCAGTTCAGCAATCGTTGCATACTGTGGAGCAATATCATGAGTAGCAAGCACCTGCCATCTGCGCGTTTTAGAGACATAATGCCTCGTAGCCGTTTCGAGCAGCCCCGCACCTGCATTGCATTTACTGGATCTGAATGCAGCGCTGAGATTATTGCTCCGAGACGGAACCTGGTGAAAGGTTTCGTTCATACAATTAATGATCATCAGGCTACAAGCGTCAACCCTGTTCACGGCATATGCGTCGATGAGACGATGTCGAGGTGGTGCAAACCAGGGGCGAACTGAATTCCTATTAGCGTTCCTCATTATGTGTCACTCGATCGGAAGCCGGAAAGTGGGGGTGAAATGAAGTCAGCTTTTTGCGGTGTCAGTGGCATCATGACTTGCCTCGAGCTGACATTGTCAGCAAATGATAATGTGCCGCAACAGCATGAGGACAGCTATACCCATAGAATGTCCGTACTTCTGAGACTGGTTGAACCACGGTTTCACACGGACAGAGTCATCTGCGTTGACTCACATTTCGAGTCGGCTGAGACAGCGAAAGTGCTTCTTGAGTATAGCCTGAAGTTTACTGGTATTGTCAAGATAGCGAGAAAGGGTTCGTCTGTGTTTCCGGAAATGGATGCGGACGTCCACTGAGTGCAGTACGAGGTCGAGGAACACCCGTGGTTTACTACGCATTTTGCAGTTCCAGGTCTAGTAATGCTATACCCGGACTTCCACCAGGTGGACGTCCGAGTCCAGTATTAATAGACCCAGACTTCCATCAATTGGACGTCCAGTCCAGTATTACTAGCCTTGGACTTCCACCAAGTGGACGTCCAGATCTAGTAATACTAGACCTCGAGCTGCACTTTTCGAAATTCCTTGTCTAGTAATAGTAGCGGGTATACTACGGCCTGTAGACTTCGAGAATGCAGTTATACTGCGCTGCGAACTGCGACGTGTGGAAGTCAATCCCTAGTTTTAGTGCACTAGAACTACACTTTTTGTAGTTCCGAATACAGTCTTGCTGCATTCAGAGCTGCGAAAAGTAGACTACGCATCGCACTTAGTGAAACTAAATCGAACATTCACCGCGCGCGGTGAATATCCGGTCTCGTTCTGCAACGTTTTCATTCTGCTACATGAGTAGTCGTTCTGGAGTATTTAGTTGGACCTACGTTTTCACCATCATGCCCCTACATCACTCCTACGCCCTACCCATCCCCACTTCCAATGACCGACAATCTCTGCATTGCATCGCACACGACCCGTCTCGCCACTCTTCAACGACGCCTCCCATCCCGCCCACCATCCCTTCCAGCTTACACCCCACACCACACCATCGCCCGCACTTCTTCACCCTCTCCACTTCCAGCAGTCCGCACTCCCCTTATTGTATCGCATACCATACGTCTCGCCACTCTTCAACGACGTAAGCTATTCGGCCCCCCTTCCCTTCCACTTTGCACACCGCCACCCACCACCACCCGCACTCCCTCACCCTCTCCACCTCCGACAACCCACACTCCCCACATCGCATCGCACGCCTCAGGTCCTGCAGCTCTTCAACAACGCCACCCATCCCGCCTACCTTTCTTTCCAGTTTGTACACCACAATTCACAACTACCCGCACTACGTCACCCTCTCCACCTCCTACTGACCGCAATCCCTGCATCGCATCGCAAACCGCACCTCTCGCCATTCATCAACGACGCCACCTATCCCGTCCAGTTTCCCTTCCACTTTTCACATCACACTCCAACACTACCCGCACTCCCTTACCCTCTCTAGCTCCAATAATCCCCACTCCACGCATCGCACCGCACTCCACCTCCAACAGGCCGCACTTCCCGCATCGCGTCGCACACCACGCATCTCACCAGTCTTCAACGACGCCTTCCATTACGCTCAATCTTTTCGCGCCTGTGCGAATATCGTTTCAAATACCTGCTGCTTACCTGTGCAAGCGGTCGCACCACAAGGAAAAATCGTCGCTCAGTACCTTCTGTTCACGGCTGGGCACCTTTCCAAATACGATGAGGTGGCGTGTTGCGTCGCTGCGGTTTCAATAGGGCCTGTGGCACGTTCTTGCATTCCAACATTTCGCCGCTTTGCTCTGAAAATACCCCAGATGAAACTACCCTAAACCGTACGAAATGTTGGAAATCTTTCAATTAGGGATATTACTGTATCAGTGCTATTCGATTCCCACTTATCGTTGTATCAGCCCTCAGCGAATGCATGATGTTCTCCTGCCGACGCAGCCAATAGCGTGCGTGTGTGTCGAATGGCAGGCCCCGTCTTCCACCTTGACCACCCCCGCGTGCACTAGACCCGCACTAGGTTTCGTGAACACGGGAGTGCTTGCGAGCGGACCCACCGTCTCGTACGTACTGAAAACAACAAGACAGCTTGACCAGTAGAAAACGTCACATCACGCCGTTTTCCCACTCCTCCCGCCAGCCTTTCTCCTTTGCAGCCATGTTTTCCAGCCGGTAATATGCGCTGCAAATATCGGCACTGCGTCTACTTGTCTTCCGACCCATACTCCCTTTCAAAACACGAGAATTAGTGTCAATTCCGGATACACCGACCGACCGAGCTCGTCCCTTCTTCCCCGCAAGGCTCGCCTGCCCCTGAAAATCCTGTCCACTACGATGACAACGTCCTTTCTGACGAGTCTCCAGCGCCTCCGCTTCCGTGGCCCCCATTCCTGTGTCACCCTGATACAGAACCGCCCACGATTAAGACCGATCTCCACATAGAATCTATCGCAGTGTCTCTTCCCGAGGTTGCGAGGACTCCCGGACCGCGCACGGTTGATGAGATCACCTCTATCGTGAGAGATCCCAACTTCTCTCTCGCGCGCTTTGAAGACCGCATTCGCTCCTCACAAGAGTGTTGCTCGCTCACACTCGCTGTTGTCGACAAGGAGCTTCACCATCGGGGTTTCTCCACAACTCGTGTATTAGACCACAGCGAAACGTCCTTCGGAACTGCCTACTTCCAGGATCCTGTCGAGATCCTGCGAAAGCAAATAGCGCAAGCCAACACAGAGTCCTGCTACTTCCGCCCTTGTGGTGACACCCCGCGGAGCTACACGCGTCTCTTCGCGCATTCCCTGCAGATTGACGTGCACCGACGAGTTTGTGAAGATCTCAAGGAAGAAAGTGACGGGTAGCAAGATCGAGGGTGTCATCCGGGAGACCAGGACGTCGGGGACCCAATGGTTCGTAGGTTGCATACAGATGTATGCAGATAATTCCGCCACTACACTTAAGAACAGCGCGCTCGTTGCCAATCTCGTGCATCTCACTCCCTTCAACTTCACTGCCACTTTCCGCCGACACTACATAATATCCCGGGACACCGTCGTTGGCTATCTTCCGATCCAACTCTTCCCCATCGTGGATGACAGAGAATTTGACATTTTTCTACGTTCTTGGACTACTCGCGCACCAGACACCAAAGCCTCCATACTACACTTTACCCTGCACTCTCTGCTATCGCCTCTGTATGAAAAAGCCCTCGTACAATTCACATGCTCAGATGCCCACTGTCGTCTCAGGAAATGTCACCCAGTCATCAGTAGCTACCGTTGCGACATACTCGAGTGGAAGGACATCATCGGTATTCCATCTGGCAAAAAAAGCAGCCAACTCTGCCACTGTTGCGATGTATCTTCAAATCTTCTCACGTCGTCCGACCGATTCCCACCGCCTACCACGCAGTCCACCATCTATCTTCGCAGAAAAATGGCCGTCCGCGAGGCCGACGCCGCTGCTCTTGCGTTGCTAGGAAAGCAGGCTCAGGCACGAGCTGCCACCGCACAGGCGCAAAAAAACCCCCGTCACGTCCGCCCTGCGGTGGTTAATATCCTTTCTGGAAATATGCCCCCTCTTTCCGTCCCATTCTCGTCTCGACAGAAACTCCGTTTTCGGTTTCCAACCGCTGCACAACCTCGAACTCGGCATCTCCAAGCTGGTCAAGACCTGCATATTTTTTAGCGTTGACTCTCCTTTCCTATGCAAAGGGGCAAGCTTCGGCCGGCAACAGTGTTAAGCAGTTCAGAACCATCCACACGGCTTTCCTTCGCGGAGTCAACACAGTTCTGGGTGCCCTTCAGAGGTACTTCTACGTTCCCAGCCTACACGCCGACTTCTCTACCGCCGAAGCAGAGAGTCGCCTGACCAGGCCCCAGACAAACGAGGGAGTCCATGGTATCCTGGAGGCGAAATACTAGAAGTCCGATGACATGGTCTTTCGAATTATCGCAGGAACCATCGACCGTTGCTGTCATGAAGCTGACTCCGCGCTCCTCGCATCAACTTGCGCCCGGTACTCAGACACTCTAATAATCAGCTCGAGACAGGTATAAGAGAAGCACTGCCGCTTCGTCGAGGTTCACAACCTAGAGGACCGCGTTAATAGGTTTGAAGCCTCTATATTCCACATCTTTCGGAACCACCACCCGCCCAGGCTCAAGACCTTCAAGCCCCATCTCCTCGCCCAACTGGAAGATGAGATCGGAAAATTTGGAGTCATACACCATCTAGATACCGGTGTTCATGAACATACTCACACTGCGCTCAAGCAAGACCGCCGCCGAACCTCGGAGCGAGCAGCAGCAGCCATGGACGAAACCATCCGCTGAATCCAGCACTGCGAAGACCTTGCTGCTGTTCGAACTCAAGTCATCTCCTCCTCACAATCGCGTCGCATCACGACCCCGCGCTGGAATCTGCCCGACAGGCACAGGGTGCTTCTTGTCAGGGGAGGCTTCACAATTTACCTTCGCGAACTCGCTGACTTTGGAACCCTGGCCATGCCTCTTCTCAGAAGCGAAGATGGCTGCCCCGCCGCCGCGATGCTGCTGTCACTAGGCGGAGAAACTTCTTCCATCCGCATCGCTCTTCTTGTCCAGCTTGCTGATTAGGGCTCTACTTTGCTGCAGGGCCGTCCGCGCCGAGCTTCTCCACGAACATTCGATCCAGACATGTGGCACTCTCCATATTACTATTGTGAAAAGTAGTGAAGTTCTCGGCGGCTTCTGTCCTTCTGTGGATGATTATGATCCAGACCTGAGCTTCATTCGACTAGACTCAATGCGCAAACATGTCATTCAGCGCGTTTATGCAAAAAGCAGCTTTGGCCCGACAAAACGGCAGAGATTCAGCATCCTCTTCCTGGCCGCTGACGACGAAAAAAAACTTGCAGACACTGTATGGGTAGCCCAGGTTCTGTCTCTCTTCGAAGTGCAGAACCATGAATCATTGTCACCTAACAAGTAAGCCTTAGTTCGGTACATGAACTGTATTGCACAAATCGACGCTGTTGATAACACTCTGAAATGTGTTCGTTTGCGGTGGTCCATAGATGAGATTATAAATTGTACAGAAAATCCCGTCCCGCTCCCAGAGATGCAGCGATGAGGGCATCAAGCCCCTGCTTCCCCGTGCTTTGGCCTTTGCAGGGCCCCTGCTATCATTGGGCCAGCTCACGTGGTACGGTCAAATTTCCACGCCCCCCTTTCAGTCCTCAGCTCCACTGGCTCTACCGTCGCTTCTATATAAACAAGTTCTACAGATTCTCTGGTGCACCGGCAGTCCTGCCTGAGCGCTCCCCTCCGACGGACACGCCATTCTCTCTGCACTAGAATCATACACACAAGAAAAAATCGATATGTTTAGTAAGGTACCAACATTCAAGTACGGTTCCCTCCCTTCTCTCGCTCCTATATTTCGATGGTTACTCGTCGTGTGCTCCAACAACAGCATGTGGGGAAGAATCCTGAGATAAGGCCGGAGTCAGTGACAGGCCAAGCGTGCCATCGCGAAGTTCATACGGTCCTTCGCTTGAGTCTGCACGTGCAGCGTAGCAATTGACAATACCGCCAAGCGTACTGGAGATATTATCCGAAAACCACGTCCTTCGTACCGCCACATAAAATGTGTTCGTTGAACCCACCTGCACCACGTTTGGAGCTACTCCAGGGGCGCCTGCTAACAAATCCACGCCATCCTCTTCACCAGACCGTTCCATCTCCTCATTCACCGACTCGCATAAAGCCCTCTCAACAGTAGAACCGTACTGAAACACCTCTTACCAAACAATGCGGCATAAAACGCTGCAAACGATACACAGTGTCTGCGCGGTTGCCAAGGGCATGTACTTGGAAGATGTTAGGCTGTAAGTGCGCTGGCGCTGGCCGCCACGGCCCTCCCCATGCTTTAGGCATGATACCGTTGTCGCCAGCTAGCGACGCAGGCTGGCGAGCTGCAGGATGGACCCGTACACGGATATCCCATCCTATTGAGCGCGGTACCCTCGGAACTTATGAAGAACATGTATTCATGACGACGTTCCAAAGAGTATATCACCCTCCCCCAGAGCACACACCTCCTTTGGTACAAAGTAGTCAATGTATGCTAGAACCTTGACCTTGGTGTGTCGCCACCATGAGAAGTCTGGAGTCCCTTGCGGCGCTTCCGAATTCATCATCCTCACATGCGCTTGAAGTGCCTGAGATGAGTGCCCCGCTCGCTCTCCGCCCAATACAGACGTGGTCTTCTTCGACATCAGGATGAGATACCCGAGGTATTGGAACAGCTTCTCTCTAGCGGTTCTCTTCAGTGCGCTCATCACTTCAGAGATTGTCTGCCTCATCCTTGCACATGAGGCGGAGTCTATTGAAACAGCCTCCTCGCACTTGCGGCGGATTTAGAGTCCTAAAACAAGGATGACCAGTTCCCGGCGCCAAGCTCTGCACGCACCATTCCAACCAAAGCCGTCGCCACATCGTAGTAGGAATGCGTACAATAGTCGTTACAATCGGCTAGAACCATCGGTGGAATCGGCACGACATCCTCCAGGCCATCCGCGGAAAGCTCCCCAGCCACTCTCCGCTCACTGCGACCCGCGTAGTTCCGGACAGGAACAGAAGTTATCGGGGCTAGCTCAGCAATTTTGCGGTGGTGCCATTGCAGAATCTGCTCCCCGACGGTCTTGGCAACAACAATGTACATTTCCCCCGTTTGTCTCATACTTTTGCTACTCTGACCACCTCTAGTTGCGGCACACGGTTTGGCCTACTGGGTTCCACCAGAAATCCCGCGAGCTACGCGTACATGTTTGTTGTCCTGCTTGAGATCCCTGAATTCGACTTGTAGCCGCAGGAACTCGTAAGGCGTTGCCATAGTCGTCACCCGCACCTCAACGTGCTCTTAATTGGCCTGCCGTAGCTTCCCCTTGTAGTCGTTGAGCACTGTCTTGCGGGTCGCAGTCTCCTGGCCCTGCGCCCTGACCTTGTTCGGGTAGTCGGGAAGCATCGTTTCTAGCTTTCCCATCTGCTCATGGGAGATCGATTGGGAGTAAGCAACAGTGGAAGCCTCAACACTTGTTCGGGACGGCATGGGGGGAGGTGGAGAACAAGAGGGTCTCACCGCCGATGCACAAGGACGACGCAGCATCGCACGATGAGTGCGCGAGTTTGCCCCGCTCCGCGGCAGACGGACGAGCGCACGCGGACAGGGATGCCGGGCGTACGGACATGCGGAGCGCACATCATTCCAGGCCGGGCTGTGAAACTGGCTGTACTCGAGCTGCAGTCAGATTGTGCAGACGAACGAAAAAGCGGGCATCTGGGTGGCAGCATGCTCTGGTGCAGCTGACTGTGTTACAGTACCACCGTGAGTCGCCGGACCAGTGCCACCAATCACGCTTTCGCCTTCCCAACCAAACTGAGACGGCGCCATCTTTGCCTGAGGCTGTACAACCCCCGCTACCCTGCCCGTCGAGTGCCGCGGAGTTGCATGAACCTGGCGGTTTGGTGTACACCTACCGACAGGCCTAACTGGGGTATCATGCTCCGCTTCCCCATGCCCTTAGGTGCGCTTGCGAGATCTTCGCATCAGAACAGCCCTCCGCGTCCTCCTCGCCGGCGGATCCTTCGTAGTAGAGCTGCGCCACGGGCAGGACACGACAGACGGAAGCTCGGTAAGAAGAACAAGGCCGAGTACTACGTCGCAGTTGTTGTGAACTGAGCAGGACACGTGCCCGCTAGCAGCTACCACTCGTGATAGGGTCCTTGTCAAGTCAGGCACACGTGGAGACTGCCTGCGGACGTTTGATGTACAATAAGTGGCAATGGGGGGACGGGAAGGAGGAGCTGAGGGCCTGCAAATGGAAAACCCAGAAAGTAATGAAAGCGCAGATCTAGGTTGCTTCTCTAATGACAGAGGCTGAGATCTGCGCCTGTGAAAGTACATGGGAGAATGAATGCTGTTTTGCAAATCAAATATTGCACATCCCTCTGCTCATGTGTTTTCACATAGGAAGATCCGAGACCCTGTTACTTGTGCCGCCCCCCAGAACCCTAAATAATCCATTTATTTTTCCAAGCTTCGTGAGGGGGACGCCACTGTTCGTGAGTGCTGTCACGGAACAGACAAGTGAGCATGTGCGAGCATGTCGTGTTCTTGGCCGCCGTCATCCATGTTGGCAATGCAAATGGCACACACCATCTCCCACAGCGCAACACCGCACACCCATGATATGCCGATATATCAACGCGATCTCCCCTGCTTTCCTTGCTTTGTCCCCATCTCTCATCGCTTTACTCGTATCCACGTGGTTTTCCTGGCTTCACTTCAGAACCTCTGCTCCTCCCTCCTTGCATCCCCGTCATTACTTGGCTCCTTCCCCTTTTTTGTTCCTCACCGCATAGGAGCCATGCGGCCGACTGAACTCAGCCGGCACGGGACAGCTGGCGTTTGTTTCCATACCTTCATTGTCGTTTTCTCCGCATCGGAGGTGAAGGCAAGGTTTGACCAAATGAAGTTCCACATGTTGACCTTTCTTCACCTTGTCATCGCAGCAAATGATGGGGACTCAACCGCGACGAAGAAAATTCCTGCGGTGAATACAAAGCAGCGCACGCCTGGCAGCAACTTCCGCCATTCTATGCGGTGCGACGATCAGGTCTCTCGCGAGCTGAGCAGCGAGCAGATGAAACAGATAAGGCGTTTAGCACTGTCAATCGTGTTGCCGACCCGAAAAGACGACACGATCAGGGAGACTGCAGATGCGGCCCTGACCAGGAAGCACGATGGGGCATCCTTTACTGTTGGGGCCAAGTTCATTCCCTCTAAGGTCATCAGGGTTCGGGAGGCAGTTCTGCCAAGCACCTTTCCTCCAGGCCGCTCAGAACCTTCAGGGTTCTCATTTTCTTCGGCGCGAGCAACGCAGGCCACTCCATGCTCGGCAAAAAACTTGTACTCGCTTCGAAAAAGATAAAACAATCTGGAAACTTTCTCACGTTCTGTGTGCAGCTGGTGACTCGGGCGTGGACGAAGCAGGCGAAGGCAGCGGGAATTTCTCATTTCGACGCGCTAGTCGGGCCCTACTTTCTGTTTTGTCCGTGCGCTCAGCACTTTGTGAGTTTGAAGTCACGCATTGATCGCATCGCACCCATCGCGCAGGAGACCACGTTGCAAGGGAATTGAGCAGCAAGTGTCGAGGAGAGTACGAGCGATATGGTAGCATGAGACCGAAGTGCAGAGAAAGGTGCCGCAATGTGGGCGGTTGCCAGTCTATTCCTGCCGAGCTTGCAAGACTTTTCGAGAGAAGGGAGCTTCTGTGACGTCAAGTACTGCTGCAACTATGCGTATCTGCACCGCTTTGAGTCGCGCGATAATCACTTGCCAAAGATCTCTGCCGAGTCGGACGGACGGGTCGGGAGAGATCGGGGCTTCAGCATGATGCCCCTGAAGATGAGAGTGCCTGTTGGGAGGTTATCGAGGTGGACCAGGAGCCGTCAGGTACCGACTGGAAACACAAAAGACGGCGTCGTTGTCGGCGGGTAACCCTGTCGAGCAATACGCCCACAGTTGGACTATCCGCGCAGCTTCCTCGCTTTTTGTCTTCCCGACTGAGAGATAAGATGGAGCTGGACCTCCATGGAAGCAACAACGAGGTGGGGGATGTTGTGACGCACGGTTGTATGCGGCAAGCGGGTGACGCTTTCGGGTCCCCTCTCACCCCATTGGTGCCGGATCCGAAAGACCCCCTTCGTGAGGCGGAAGAACGAGCCAACCGCATCAGCCCGTCTCCACCACCTGAAGATGTGTCGGAAGAGTGGCTCCGCGAGGAAAATCCATCCACGGACCTTTTCGCTGAGTTGCTCGGGGAGATGAAGTGGGACAGCCGTGTCCACAGCTGCACTTTCCACGACTTCCTCAATCATCACGCTGCGTAGTCGGATCACTGCCTGGAGGGTAAGATTGAGCTGCTGTTCACGGACCATCGGTTGAATACTAGAAGCGAGCGGGGCGCAGAAAACTCTGCCCATGATGTATTCACCCACAAGGACATGGACGCCTTCATCGCAATATTCGACGCCCTGCCTGCCAAATCCGGCCACAGCATCAGTTTCTGTAGCGGTCTACAATTCTGCATGTGCCTGTCGCGTCTCAATCGTGACAGCCGATAGGTGTACGACGAGGGGAGTGACGAAGAATGTACGTCGAGGGGGAGGCGGCATTAGGACCTCGTGTTTAAAGTGGAGGACCATCCGGTGGTCCACGTCCGAGTTCGAGGTCTTTATTCGCAAAACCCAGGTATGGAAGGATGTGATCACGCTCTAGTCACGCAATGGGCTGTTCACTTCCGGCGGAGGAATGTGCCGTTCGAATTGCAGTTCGTCCGGGTATGCTTCCAACGGAAGGCGTATGTGCAGTCGTCGCACGCTGCATGGACGAAGTATATGGATGGATTCCAGGGGTTAGAGCCCGGAGACGTGGTGATAACAGCTGACGAAGGAAGTCATATGAAGATGCTTTGACCTGAGCAGAAGAGAATCAAGCCCATGAGCGAGCTGGTGTTGCCCTATTGGGCACCGGGGGACCTCGTGGTGGGCCCAGTCAGTGACACTAGCGCGACTGCAAAAGCGGGCCTAGGGCTTTGAAGACATCGCCATTTCGTGGGGTGCGATAAGCGTGACGACTGCGTAAGTCGAATTCTACCGAGCTTGGTTAAGGCGTTTTGCGAAAGTGTCGTGAGCACTGCGTGCGACATTGGTGGCTCTCCTCTGGTTCTAAAACTTGCGACAAGGTACATGACCTTTGTGAAACGGAACGTGTCCGCCAGGAAGGGAAGTAACCCTGCAGAGGCTCCTGTTGGGTGTCGCCGGTATCAATGTCTACCGGACTACATAGTCCGGTTTATTGCAAACTACGCCGAGTATCACATCCTTTCCCTGCGCTGTTCACGGGCGTCTCTGGATAACTTGCCGGGGAACTACCGCGTCGAGCTAGATACGCAAGACCCGCTAACGTTACGGGCGGTGGAAGCGATGGCAATGTGTCTGGTGGTGCGTCCGTCGGCGGTGAAGTGCGAAGGTTTAAGGCTCGGCGTTTTTACGGACCTGGTCTTCGCGGAAAGAGAAACGATCCCCCCCTTCTATAAGACGTTTCTGTACGCAAACTCGCGTGAGCGCCGGCGAGAGAAATCGAATATCTACGAAAGTCGAGTTTCGGAGGTAGACAAAGAACGTTTCAACCGCGTAGCGATTCTCGTGGAAAGGCGGGCGGGGTACCGTGAAGGTCCAAGACGTAAGTTGTACATCGTGCCAGCACCATTTGGTGTGGCGCGGTTTTATGAACTACGTTGGGTATTTACCTGAAGATGAGAAGGAGCGAAAAAGAGGTACCCCAAGAGAGCAAGACACAAACGTGGGGTTTTACGAGGATCGAGTGGAGCTGTCTGGGAGAGCTCTATCTTCACTAAACACTGTTGCGATCTATGCGGCGCGTGAGATCCTGAAAGGCGAGGAACTGGTCACAAACTACGTGGATAAGTTCAGGTTCTAAGTACGTCGTAGGAACTTCCAAAATAGTGTGCAGGTAAACAAATTTAAACAGTAAATGGCAGTTTGAGAACCACTTCCGTCGAGCAGCCCACACTACAGCGGTTGAGAAAGACTTCTGCTCAGGCGCAAGAATTATTGCCCCGAAAAGTGGGCGCTTTAGGGGCCGCTATAGCAGAAAAAAGATGTTTCAAAAGTAATGACAATTTAGACTAGAGGAGTGTCAATATTAGCAGAGGCTCAGGTCTACACATGTGATAACATGTGAGCAGATGAATGTCCGAAATTTGGTGTGAGAAGCAGCATCCATCTGCACTTGCCTTTTGACATGAGTACATCTCAACTCCTATCGATTCTGACACCCCACCGACCTTCATAGTTACTTACTTTCCAACGGAACAAATAACACGTTTACAACCTCTCTTCTGACGTCGAATTGAGGTTCAGAATGTTTTTACGCTTCGTGTGATACGTGTCAAATTGGTCAGGATCCGGTATTGTGTGCCTTTCGTTTTGCACGGGTCAACTGTACCACGGCTACAGCAACGGTGGAGTGAAGTGTCGGCGTCTGGAGGCCCCAGGTGCTTCTGAGGATAGGTTCCCGTACAGCATACGTAGAAAATTGTTCGGTACGAACGGAGGCCGACTCGACTGAAGACCTCAACCTTCGGCTGCAATTGGCCACACTTTGGCGCAAACCACGCGGTGCCAGATGTATGAATTCGCCTGCGCATTGTTAACCAGCGACTGGTCGATGGAGAGATCAGGCTCCCCGATAGGAATGAAATGCGAAGGACAGAACCTCAACGTTTGAGCCCCGCGATAAAGTTAAACTTCTTTTGTTCGCCACGCACTAAACAGACGCCGTCCAGCAGCACTGGTGCAATGTGCCGTGTCATATGCAGAGCACACTTTAGCACTAGTTTGCGTTTCTCTATGTTAACACTCCTGCCCGAGAAATCAGCGCAGAGTTTTACACATCATCTCTTGCGATATAACGCCGGTAAGGTTCGGGGTGAGCCACTGCCGCCAAACATCACCAAGCAGAATGCTCAACTTCCTAGAGCCGCAGATGGCGCATATCGCGCGTAGTGGTCTTCTGTGCAGTGGCAAAAAATCCGTCGCACGGAAATTAAGAGTATGATGGGTCCAAGGCAAGCTTATGCACGGAAGGCAGGCTGAAGGTCATTATGTGACATTGCGGTATGTAGCGTGAGATGCGGAACCGCAGTGTACTGCACGATTCGTGGTACGAGCTGGATGTATTACTACGAGGTGAACTATGAGTAATGGACGCGCGCGTTTACTGGACGCTGCAGTTCAAAGTTATTCTTTATTGGAAGTCGGCGTCCATGCGGAAAACTGCCGTGGTACACGAGCTCCACGTTTTGGAATGTCACAGAAGTCAGCGTTCTATGGTATTCCAAACTATTCAGTACAGGTGAAAGGTTTACTAGGCTCCTCCGCCCAGTGGGTATTTGCATACATTTCCGGAAATACAGAAGTAGACGCATACTTGCGTCCGTGCGGGCGGGAAACTAAGTTGACCTATGGGGTCAGAATTTTCGGGTGTAGACAAAACGCGGTCCAATCGGACAGACCTTCTCGTGCAACGGCGTGCGGAGTCCTGTAATGCTCTGAGGCGAAAGACGAACACAGTGCCACTGTGATGTTGTGTGGTATAGTTCGTGAATGGGGCTCGGTACTTCCCTGGTGATGAGGTGGACCGAAAGGAGGTATTTTTAGTATGCCAGTCGAAAAAGGTGGAGTTTTACGAGGATTGAGAGTAACTGTCGCAGAGAGCTCTCTGTGCATCGAACCTCGTTACAATCGTTGTGAAACGTGAGAATCTGAACGGCGAGGCGCTGTTCACAAAAGAAGGTGATCGTTTCAGCTTGTAAGTACGTGGTAGAAACTTATTGAAAAGCGTGGAGTATATCTATGTTAAATGCTTACTACGAGTGCGGAAACCAGTCAACGCCGGTACTCTATAGAATCAGTGCTGCAAGAAAAGACTCACAATCGTTGGACAGAATGGTGGCGCAAAAAAGTTGGCAGTTCTAGGACAGCTGTAGAAAATGGAATATGTTCGGAAAGTAATGACAATTTTCACTCGCAGGGTGTCTCTAATTATAAGCTTTGGATATGCCCATTGTATGGAGCATGAGCAGGCGGGTGTTGGTATTGAAATATAGGACGGGCATCGGTCTGCTCGTACGAAATTTCATCCGCACGTAGATGTGGTTTCCTGACTTAGGTTTTACGCCTCCATCTACGCGTGTGTTCTTATATCAAAGTTTCCAGCGCCCGTCAATAGTGGCACTTCCTCCGACCCAGAAGTTGTACAACTGGAGCCCGCGCAGAATTGAGTCTTGCTGCCCGCCACACGACGTAACGCCAACACTGCACGTCCAAACTACTCTGTCAATCTAGTCTTTCCTCTTCTTGCGCTATACCTCTCGTCTCTCCACATCTCCTCTCTCTACCGTCATAAACGTACCGTCCGCCGCCGACAGACCTCCCCTCCTCATCTATGCTTTCCCATTCCGGATTCCTCCCTTCTCGATTCCGATCGTTCGCGCTTTCATTTGGGGTCGGCCCAATTTTTTCAGAGTCCTTTCGGTCTTCTTGGTGTTCTTTTTCTCCCCGACCTCTGCCCTGTCCTACTGCACGACCTGTCGTCGAAACTGCGCCAATATCTTTATGCATTCGTCAGACTGCCCACACTCCACGACCTCCGCAAGCCGAGGCACCGGCGATAAAAACCAGTCGGCCACATTTTCCAGAAAAGCTCTTTTGTAGCAGCCAGCGACGCTGGGACTCTCCGCCCAACGACTGGAGGGGCATATCCAGTGACATGGGAAGCACAAACAGGCCGGGAACAGCTCTGCCTAGAACGCGCAGCAGTTCGGATTGTTACTCGAGCTAGGACAATGTTCTTCCACGGCATCAGGGCTGACGGCCCAGTTACCTTATTAGCGAGCTGCGCAGCGTGGGCTTTATTGGCTTTGTCCAGTTCCGCTCGAAAGTTGTTGTACGTTTTCGAGAAGAACCGCATCTGGCTGACGTAGAACAATTCAATGGAGACCCTCAGAAGCTTAGATTGCAGAATCTCAGGAGGCAGTAAGTACTCGCAACTCCGCCTCCTGCCCGTGCCTTACTTATTGAACCAGTGCAGGTCAACTTCAGGAAGTATGTACGCGCGCTCGCAGAAAGCTTCAGAGTTCAACTTTCCGTCGCTGTCCATGTTCTGGCTGAGTCGCGACGCCGAGGTCGCAATCAGAACAACGACTCTAACGCTGTCTGTCCAAAGAAGTAAGTCATCAAAGTATATAATGCCCAGTATCTTCACGGCCAGGCTGCCGAATGTCAGGCTCCTTCTCATTTTCACGACGCATGAGGGTGGGAGGAAGACCTTGTCGACGCGTATGTATGGCCACTATGCCGTCAGGACTGTTGCCGGCAGCAGAACTGTCTCGATTGTTGCTTCTGTACTTCGTTTCTGACTCCACGCCATCGGTTCCTTTCCATTCTTGCCGGCGAGAGCATGTATGACATAGGTAGCGCTCATGAGGTAGTGGAGAGTGGACTTGTCTATGCGAATCCATCCAGGCAAGGTCGTTGGATAGAACGCATCCGATGTGATTTCCGTATCCGTCGTGTCATGCCCTTCTTTACGAAGAACGAGGCACATTCGGAGGCAATCTCAAACCCATGCTATGCCATCTTTCTTCCTCCTCCGAGCACATGCCGGTTTGGCGATGATGAAAACCGTCAATCGTGGCCCACCCGATGCCTTCGCGCGACAGCATGCCGTCCTCGATGGGCTCGTTAGAGATACCGGGTAGCGAGAGACTATCACAGCTCCCCAAAATAACCGACGTAACGCCATGGTATTACGTTTAGTCACGCGATACCATACTGGTCTGAAGGCCATCGATCGTGGCGTCCATGACTTCTCGATGGATTTGCTGTAGACCAAACTTCTACCCAGCATATTGATGGGCCTCGGTAGACTCGTATGCAGCCTTCGAGGAAGCCGTGAGGACACTAGCTTGTCTTGTACGTCGACGGAAACCACATCAGAATGCTCACTGTCGAATGTCTCCCGCGGTGTGAAGCGATCAGAATAGGGGCGCGAATGGCTCTAGGCGTTCTGGCCTAGGCGTTTGTGAGGTGGCGACTCCGCTTGAGAGATTTTTGTGCCCGCTCTGGTCCGGAACTCCGCCACCGTAGTCGTTGGCTCCGTTTCAAGCTTTAACTTTAGCCCGTACCGTGGCCTCACGGCCAACGTGATTGAGCAATATGTAGAGGTCGCACTGCCAAAATTTGTCAGCAATTTCGGAAAAAAGACAGATACGGA
The DNA here is from genome assembly GCA_032356245.1 of Endocladia muricata. NCBI lineage: Eukaryota > Rhodophyta > Florideophyceae > Gigartinales > Endocladiaceae > Endocladia > Endocladia muricata. Next base: position 21,528 of record JAUKWC010096154.1, read on the forward strand.
AACGTGCAAATGACGACAACTGGTGACAAGGCAGTCCGTAACGCAATCGCGAAGAAGACGACTGAGAGTCCGTCTGCTGGAAAGGGTGCCCGGATGAGGTCGGAAAATGGAAACACGGCAAGATTTGAAATACCCCCGCCAGTAGGGACAGGGACATGATGGAGAAAGAAGTTTGAACGGTCACAGTTAACGGCCGGCTACAATGCGCAATGGCGCGGTTCCTAACGGGCTACAAGAGTGGAATTTTACGTCCAAAATCATACACATTGCAGGGTCGGTGGGGGTTTGAGTAGTGACAGCGATGGGGGCCTGTTCATTTGATAAACCAAGTCCAGTCGAATATCTGAATTCTAATCACGAAAACCATATTCAGATAATTCTTTATTTGAGACTGACCGGATAGAGACACTCGTGATGAATTGACCCCGCTGAGTCCCAATTGTCGTTGCGTTTCGGGCATTGTTTTGTGCTACAGTGAACCCAGAATCGCGCACATTCCTTGGCATCCATTCTCGCGCCTGAGGTCGAGTCCTTCCGCACAGCGGCCGCGGTATGGTGTACTCGTGGTAACTGAGTTCCGCACTCGCAGAGAATGTTTATGATTGTTGTCCTACACGCTAATGACTATACTCCTACGACGTATTCAAATGCTGAACTCCCTCTCACGGTTCGGGAACAGCTCCTCGCCCTCCAGATTCTGAAATATCCCACGAGTTGAGACAAAGTTCGAGGACAGTACAATTCTCTACGCTCGTCCCTCCCGATCCGCGAAAAAACCCACGTTCGCGTCTAGCGCAATGGAGGTACGGCTATTCCAATCCTCCTCGTCTATAGGCAAGTACCGCGCGTCCCTCCCAGCCTGACCAAACAAGTTGGTGCCAGATCCCTGTAGACCTTATGCCCCATCCCTAAACGGACCTCCTCCTGCTGTTTCGAAACAAGGAGTACCCGGTCGAAACATTTTTTGTGTAATCTAAAACCTCCGCCTCCGCACATCTTCGCCTTCTCCCGATTACCCTGACGAAATTTGGCGGAGAGCAGATTCGTTTAGCATGACAGGTCCATCTCTCCTCTCGCGAGATCGCTGTTCTAAAAAACCGCGAACTCGGCACCTTTCTAATTCCCCGAAGACGAGCCATCACCATTCCGCTCTCCCTCGCCTCTACCGCACTTAATGGTAAGGGTCCTTTCATGTCTTTCGGGCTCTGGCACTTTGCCGCCCAATTGTCGATTACGGCCCGTGAATAACACGAAAGGAGCATGGGACTCTCCGCGGAGTTTGCACGAGACCTGGCACCATTCTCAAGGGAACAACGATACTGAAAACACCTGGCAGGAGCATTGTAAAGTTATTTTCTCTTGCCTGCAGCCATATTTCGTTGCACGTGGGTCAAATACCTCCCAGCAAGCTTCGAAGTCTGCCAAGAGCAACCATTGTCGCAGATGGTACTCGTGAAGGTTTCATAAAGGGCCCCGGTAAAGCTAGGCAAAGGCTGAAATACGCAGTTGTATTCCTTGTCGCGCCCCACAAAACGACGATGTTTCGGGAGCCCGACGCTTCCTTTTGCAGACGCGCAAAAACCACTAAAGATGTCCAGCACAATATCCCTTCGTGTCAAATACTGCGACACCAGCTCGCTAATGTGCTTGGTGCTGTTCTGCTGGTCGAGGGGTTTTTGGGCGATTCCTTTCGTCAACTATTTCCCCCACCTCTCCGAGCTCCACCTACTGGATGCCAACCACGCAGTGCGTGTATGTGGCGTACGATAGATAGACAAAGACATTGCGCTTGAAGCGTCCCGAAGAGAATTGTACTGCAGGCGGGACGTTCCTCAACCAAAAGTTAAAAGCCCCTTGCGTGACCAACGCGTGGCCACATCCTTTTGAACCGCGCTTTTCCATGCAATGACCTATTGCTCGAACAAGTACCACCGACTAGTCCTCAACATTAAGAACGAGGCATTTCCATCGCCCTTCCTTCCACACACTGCCTCCGGCACTCCCCCTCGGTGTACACATTTCGTCTGTAAGGTTTCAGGCCCGAAACCTACATGCCAAACTACCGCCCACTACGGAACATGCTTCCGTGGCCAGTTTCAGTAAAAAGCGCGTGAAATGTGGGGTTGGAAGTGTCCATATTCTTGCGGTTGAGCTCTTCTCTGGCTGCGTTGTCCGCAGGCACCTTTATTCATGTCTTAAGGACACGGTTCCAGCAAAGGCAGCTCAACCCTACCATCAAAGTACTCTCTAGATTCGTCAGTAAAATGAGGTCGTAGTAATTAAAGCTACCGACCAGACGTTGCGACTTCGCGACGCCGGACTAATCCGCTGGACGATCTGTCGAGGGACTCTTCTTGGGGAGCTGCTCCACCAGTCTCTCCTTTGGCGGTGGCGACGTGGTATTGCGGCTGGCTGATTGCGGTGTGTCACGAAATAAATCTTCCTGCTGCTGCACGGATGAGTGTAGAGAGGCCCTTGACCGCTACTTGATGCAACGCGCCAATCTACATGATTTCGCTTTGTGGCAAATTGAGGAACATCTGCTCCGGAATCATAGTCGTCGACGAGAGAACAAACATCCGCAAGAACGTAAGCACCTCGCACTTTAGGAATTCGGAGAGGGTGACATGTGGCGACCGATTGTTGCTGAAGAACCTCGCCGTGGGCAAGGTCAAGCGACACAGTGGTGGCCTTTGAACGAAGCTCGACACGAAATTCGATGCAGATGGCGATGTTTTCTCCGCATAGAGATCGGGTCATCGCGGCGGAGAGCTGGCTATTCTCGTTTCCGAGAAGCGGTGTGGCCACGGGTCACCAGTAAGCGAATTTTCCGGCTTACATTCTCATAATTTTCCTGAACGACCGTGCCCCGTACCAGTCCATTAGGTTCCAGGGCGAAGTTATGACACGACACGGTCATGAGATAGAGATAACTTGAGGTCGATGGGCAGCATGGTTCTCAGACTGCTGGATTTGGCGCACGCCTTCAACCACCTCCGTTACCCTCAACTTGAAGGTGCAGTGGGAGCCGTGCTTGTGTGCCATTTGACTGTATTCATGTACACCTAAATCTAGATGTTGTATGCCTTTCAAATTGCGGTTTTGATCTGGAACGTGCCCGAGGATACGTAAGTACAGGGTCTTAAACGTGGGCGGGTGGTGACCTTCGAAGAGGCGGCACACAGAGGCTTTAACCGTACTGACACGCTCCTCTAGTTTGTGAAGCTCGCTGGGGCTGCAGTTATTCTCATGTCCCTGTCTCGAGGGGACTATTTGAGTGCTCGGGTGCTGAGCGCTAATCGATGACAGCATGGACAGTGAACTGTGTTGTGCGTTGCGGCCATGAAATGGACTAGATGGGGAGATCTGAAGGTACATTGCAACAGTGGCAGGTTTGGCTAGTTCTCATGCCTAAGCGAGTGCCAGTCATGTCCATCTCCTCAACTGTGTCTCAATGGTAGCTGGTGAGTACTGGGTGACATTTCTTACACGGCGGGAGACATCTGAGAGTGTCGAGCCTGAGAGCGCGTTTTCATACAGAGGCAATCCCAGAAAGTCCAGGATGGAGCGTAGCCTGGATGTTCTGGTCGCTGGTGCACGAGTGGTCAAAGATGGAGGGACGATGTCCAAGTTGCTGTTGCCCACGATGGTGCAGCACTGGACAACGAGATAGCCAGCGACAATGTGCTCGGATACTATGCAGCGTCAACGGAGGGTGACAATGAAGCTGAGAAGGGTGAAATGGACGCGTTAGGGAACGAGAGCGTTGTTTTCACGTGAAATAGCGGAGTAGGACATATAAATCTGTATAAAACCTGTAAACGAGTCGTTTCCCGACGTCCGAGTGTAGTAGATGACACACTTGCACTCGCTACGAAAGACTTCTTCTCAGAGGTCTGGACTAATCGGGTGGGGCACGTCAGTCTGCAGCTGATGACCAAAGAGAAGAGTTTCGCTCTGGGGGGGGCACTACAAGGCCTGCGGAGGTTTCACTGTGTATTAGTCTGCGCCATTTGCTTTCGCGGCATCTGGAGAGGGTACCAGAGCTAGGCATTTCGGACGGACATTCCCCTTTGGTCCAACACACTAGTTATGGAGAGACCCTGATTGTAAGGATCCTTCTTGACGACAGCGACGGTGAAGGAGCGACACGCTATTAAAGAGCGATCATGGTATCCATGGCGCGCGAGAAACCAACCGAGATACGTCAGGAATGCGATCAGCTCCCTGACCGCGCGCGGGAGCTAGCAACCCTTTCTCGTTCGCCAAGAGAAACTGCAATAGATCGTATGGGGACGTCAGTCTCACGTTTGGTCGCCCTGGCATACGGGTAGCATGTGAATGGAGGCCGAAGGAGCAGGGGCGCTGGAGCATAATCAGAACGGGCGTTTTCGTCGGAGCGGACGGGAGCCTCTGGGACGAATGAGCTTGGCGGCGAGGTAGGGACGAGTCGGGCCGATCGCTGTGCTCAGAAGGTACGCTATTGTTCCTCTCTGCATAGGAAGCATACGAGGGGGGAAAAGTAGAGCCTCCGCCGAAACTCGCCACGTTTATTGAACGCAAGTAAAGCTGGATGCGAGGAGAAGGGCTGGCGGGGGAAGTAGGAGAGCTGAGAGCAACGAGGTCCTTGCCGGACGGAGCTGTCATCTGGTGCCTACTACGTGCAAGACCACAGGTCCCCTCATGGATGCCTTCGCGTGCACCAAATCTAGGACAGATCTCATGCACTCGGAAGTGCGTACGGTGAAAGTTGGGCCAGTCAGTTGACACACACTCATAATATTGGCAGCGTGGACAACAGGGTGGCAAGCATTTGCTGATGGCGACGACAACAAAAGGTGGCATTCGAAGCGCAGCGGTTGTAATGTAGTACCCCTACACCAAACATTATCAAACTTTCGTAGGTTCTGGCGTATTTTCGAAGCGCGATGACGAGCGTGTGGTTCGCAATAACCTCGCACAGCCCCTACTTAAATCGCAATGCCGCTGGATGCCACTTCGTCGAATCAAAGGAACATTGCCATGACCGTAACTTACCAAGGGACTGTTTCTTGGTTTTCCTGTGACAGGACGGCGTCCGCAAGTAAGCAGCGCAACTTTGAGTCAGATTTCGCACGGGAGTAAAGAGGGTGGCGGCCATGGACGCGTCTGGGTTTCTGGAAATTGATGCGGACGTCCACTGAGTGCAGTGCAAGGTTTAGTACTATCCGTGGTTTACTATTTATTTTGCCGTTCCGGATCTACTATTACTTGGACCAGACGTCCACCAGGTAGACGTCCAAGTCTATTCTTACTACACTCGGACGTCCATCAGGTGGACGTCCGGGTCCAGTATTACTAGACCCGGACTT